>PVKH010033154.1:0-12055 GCA_004027955.1 Chaetophractus vellerosus | reverse complement strand
TAGGATAAAGAAAAGAGTAAGGGGCCCGGCTAGATAGCTCAGTGGATAAAGAGCTCGCTGGGAAACCACATGGGAGGCCCTGGGTTCGGTTCCCGGGGACCTCTCCTAGCGGGCAGACCGCCTTGAGAATGGCAAGCCGCCATGGGCGGGCTGGAGCCGCCGTGGGCAGGGCAAAAAGCTGCCACGGACAGGCAAAAGCAGCCACGGGCAGGGCAGGTCGCCTGCAAATCGAGTGCAGCCAGCCACCCACGAACTGAAAAGCCGGCCGTGATGGAAGCAGAAGCCGCCCACAAGCGGGGAAAGCCGCGCCTGCGCAGTGACCAAGTCTCGGCGTGTCGCCGCAACGGGAGGGAAGGGGAGATATGTAATAAAATAAATAAATCTTTAAAAAAAAAAAAAAAGAAAAGAGTAAGGAATGGATCTAATACAAAACACATACATAATCCACATATAAATATGTCTGTATTGTGTATTAATTATAATTAAAAATTAAATCTAACACCCTGCAACTGGTTATTTTTAAGACCTTTGTGAGATGCCACTTTAAGACTGATGGTGGGACATGGGCATCTATAAATAATCCTCAGAGTATTTTAAGATATTGGAAAACAGTTCTGCTTTCTGTTTTATTTTGTTAATACAGTGCTTAATGGAAAGTAAATATTAAATAACGCATGGACTGTATCAGAAATTAACCCTGAATTTTGGTGGGAACAGAGGATGGCTACGCAACTGCTGAGAGATGAGACATGTAGTCCAGAAGGCTGTTCTATGGTGACCATAACGAATTTCTAGAATCATGATAATTCTGAATGACAAGGTTTATCATTAAGAGTGTATGCAAGGAAGTGAACCAGAATAATGAAATATGGTTGAAGAAAGCAGAACCCGGAGAAGCCAGTACTTAGAGGTGATTTCAGAACCAGTATCAGAAACTGAAGGCACGTCCTGTGGGTAAGAGATTAGATTTGTCATGTAGACCTTTAGAATGAAGATGGAAGTCAGCAGGGATGGATTTCTGCTCAACTGAATGAAGCCTCTGGCTCGGGTCCTTTTTCGCCTTTTGTTTAGGTTGAGAAAGAAAATAAGGAATTTTTGGTCCCTGCCTTTGTTATGGAGAGGTTGGATGATCACCTGAGTAGGATACCTTATCAGGTTTCATGTAATATATATTGAATTTGAGATTTGTGGAAGATTACCTTTAAGTCCTACTTTAACAATTTATCATTTTATCTCTAAATCACATAAACGTACTATTTAAACGACTGTTTTAATAGCTGTTTGGTTTAGGAAACCATTTGGTACAGCGGTCTAAGGCAGTTTCTAGGGAGAACTATCAGCTTTCACAGAACATTCTCTGCTTCTTATTTCCACACAAATCTTTCCTATGTGACATAAAGTCTTTTCTCTGTGGCTCGACTGGCCATATGGAGTTGCTTAAAAATAATGTTAAAGCTGCTCTCATTTTGTACTTTCAGTTGATAACACCTTGGTGTACCACTTTGTGCTGTCTGTACCCATGTCAGCTTTAATGAGCTTGAACAGGTATTTCGGGGGCTGTGTCCCCAAGCCATTAACTTGTCACTACCATGGGCTTTTGCAAACAGTACCTGGAAACAAGTAGCTGGCACCTATCTGGTCTCTGATGATATTCCATTTGTAAGTGAAAAAATAGCACACCTATTAATTAGTTCTATGTGTATGTGTTTCCTCGTCTTTCTTAGGAGTGTGAATGTTCACTTGGTTTTCTGCCATTATCAGTACTCACACGTTGTTTAATATTTCAGCCACGATGAAACATTTTTACGTTGCACTCTAAGATACTCTTGTATTCAAAAGATTAGAAAGTACTTTAATCTCTCATTTAGAAAATACATAAAGCCTGGTGGAGCATACATATTGCATAAGCTCCTCTGGCGTGTGACTCAGTGGCCACACAGCTGCCCTACGCCGCAAGTTCTACCCCAGCATCGCAGTGGACAAGGAGCCTACCTGCATGCCAGGCACGTCTGACAGGGGAAGGGTTAGGGCCCTAGAAATCAAAGCTCTAGTTCCTTCTCTAACGTCACTTGGCTTCTCTAAATGGCCAACCATGTCTTCACTCATAAGACTGGCAGGATAATTCCTCCTAGAGTCATGGTGAGCATTACAAGGGATATAAGTTCTCTAAAAGATTTAAGCTGCTTACCGAAGTTTTGCCTCTATTCTTACTGAATGAGAATTCATTTTCAAGTTGCTAGACTGAATGACCTTGGGCAAGTAACCCAATATTTCTGGGCATTACACTTGTCAAAACACCAGCATGATAATCATAATAGCAATAACAACCAACATTTACTGAGCATTAAATATTTACTGGGCATAGGGCTAAGTGCTTTTAATGTTTTACCTTATTTCATCCTTGCAACAACTTCATGAATTATTATTATTATTTTTAAAACTTTCTCTTCTTTACAGTTAAGGAAACTGAGCTAAGAGAGTTCAGTAACTTTTCCAGACTGACATAGTGAAAAAGTGGCAGAGTTTCCATACAAAAATCAAATTTCTCCTGTCCTCATGAAACATCAGTGCTGCTCTGAACCCCATCCAAGGAATCGCTATTTTCAGTCAAAGACCCTGCATGAATTTTATGCTCATCATTGTTTGAGAAACATTTTTCTATGCTGCTTCCTTCAAGAAGGGAGTTTAACTTTTTGTCTTTGTATTCCCAGCATCAAGCACGTTGTCTAGCATGTGAAGTTACCTCAGTAAAGGAAATGTTATTTTGATGTAGCAGACCCTGATTTTACTTTGAAAATGGGCAAAATTTTGAAGGTGACCTCTGAAAAGTTTCCCCATGGCTTTAGATGAAATACAAGTAGTTGAGGACAATACTTCTTTCAAAAATTGAGAAGGAAATCCTGTTTGTTTAGCCTCACAAAGGTACAAAATTATTGTGGCCAGCATTATCACAGAGTGTGGAGTGAATACTGAAAAGGCAAATTCCTGTGTCAAATTATATTCTCCTCAGACATATATAAAAAGAATAACATTGTTCTCCCACAGTTGCCTTAGCAAGTTCTGAGTAGAAACATTTGCTTCTGTTGTGAGCCCTAAAATATTCACTTGTGTCTTGGAACTATATCATAGCAAACCAAATCTCTAGACTGACTATTCCAGAAATCTGGTAGGCTTGGTATCCTGCACCACACGCCAATGGGGCAGATGGGTTGTGTTGAAGTTTGGCATTGCCCAACTCCAGATCTGCCATAAGAGAAAAAGAAAAAAGCAAATATGGAGACATTTAAATAGAAATAATTTGGACCCTTGAAGAGGGAAGTTTTCAAGTTATAGGGTAAGTTGGCTTTGCAGAGATATCCTAGATGCCAAGACCAGGAAGAGACTTTAAATACCAGCTGTGGATTGTCCAACTTGTCAGGCAGAACATATGTGAACTACTCAGAACACATCTTTTCATGAACACCAATGTTTCCAGGTTCAGAACTTTGCTTTCTCCTTACTCTTCTCTTTCTCCTTCCCTTCCTTCTCCTCCTCCTCCTTTTTTAAGACTGGGTTTCTTCACTCTAAAGCTTTTTCTTCTCCTTGGTTTTTCTAATTTCTCAATAAAATGACAAATAATCCAAGAATGTCAAAACTGGAAGGGACCTTAGAGAGTCTTCCTCAGTACCAATAGTTAAGAGTCTTCCCCAATACCTCAATACCATAAGGTATTTGAGGGTTGGCACTATGTCAGATTGGTCTTTGAGCATATAATGCTTAACTGTGCCTGACGTATTTTATTTGTTCATTAAATTTTGTTTGCATCCATACCCCCCTTCCAACTGTTACCACTCACAATCATCATTGCAAACCCTGTTTTAATGTTAAAACCATTGAATCCTAGGATGACTTAGTTTTCCCAGGGTCACAAAGGTAGAAGCAGAGCTAGATTTAAGAATCAGCAGATTGCTTCTTGTTTTTGTTACAAATTAGTATTAATATAAAAATGGACTTTCTGGGGCCGGCTCGATAGCCCAGTGGATAGGGCGCCGGCATACCACATGGGAGGCCCTGGGTTCGATTCCCGGGGACCTCTCCTAGCGGGCAGACCACCTTGAGAATGGCAAGCCGCCATGGGTGGGCCGGAGCCGCCGTGGGCAGGGCAAGAAGCTGCCACGGACAGGGCAAGAGCCACCATGGGCGGGCCGGAGCCGCCGTGGGCAGGGCAAGAAGCTGCCACGGACAGGGCAAGAGCCGCCATGGGTGGGCCGGAGCTGCCGTGGGCAGGGCAAGAAGCTGCCACAGACAGGGCAAGAGCCGCCACGGGCAGGGCAGGTCGCCCGCGGATGGAGCGCAGCCAGCTACCAGGGAACTGACAGCCGGCCGTGAACGGACGCAGAGACCGCCCACAAGCGGGCAAAGCCGCGCCTGCACAGTGACCACTCTTGGCGCAACGCTGCAGCGGAGGGAAGGGGAGATATGCAATAAAATAAATAAATCTTTAAAAATAAATAAATAAATAAATAAATAAATAAATAAATGGACTTTCTGACCTTCTATAAGGAAAGTTTCTCATTATAGATATATTAATTTTATGCAATTCTGAAAGGCCAATTTTAAGGGAAATAGATACAAATTGGAAGTCATTGCTGAGATTTTGATGAGAGGTGACATTTAGGTAATAGAATTATCTTGGCTTCTTCCCCAGAGATAACTACAATGCTCAGAGGGTCTCTTTACTCTCAGCATTTTATGCTTATTATCTTGTCGCTTATTACTTTAATCTTTTTTCACTTTCCTCCATTTTTGAGACCTTCCCAAATTTGCTATCTACGTTACTTCTTTCACTTTCTGTAGCATCAGTTCTATCCATAAATGCTTCCAGTGCTGCTTTTGAAAATTTGATTCCTTGAAGACCTTAATTATATTCCTTCTTCATCTCATTCTATAGTCCTTTTATCCCCCTGCTGTATTCTTTACAGTTTTCTGCTATGATTACATACATGGCACATCATCATATGTCCTTTTAAATTGATGGAAGGACTGTTTCTCTAACGCAGTGTTTATTCCTCTTAAGCATACTGGATCTTCCGTGAACCAGTTTTAGGACAGGGCGGACACACCTAACCCCCAGACCACTTCTCAGTGTCTCATCAGACTCTAGCTGGTGTCATTCTATGAGACAAAATTGTGTCTTTTCACACCTCTCTTTTTGTTGCCTCTTTGACACTCTGAGCAGACAGTGTACATGAAAAATCACTTTATGTTCCCAAGAAAACCTTCTTAGGAAGATTTCTCTTGCTTGTGTTCAAGCCTGTAACTCTTGACTTATAATGTCTACACATTGCACAATTTTGGGCCTCACCACTGTTTTCCCCAACACATCCTCTATACCAAGGCATTTTCAAGGGAAATTGGCATCGGCAATGGATGCTTAGGAGTGCTACTCTGGGAAGGGGGGGTGGGGTAGAAAGGAAAATAGGTGTGTGGGATGCTTTAAGTAGAACCTAAGCAGCAGACAAATTGCTAGCCTAATTATTTGGTTGATACAGCCACCTTGAATTTTAAATCTAAGTGACAGACAATAGTGGCAGGATGAAATCTTTAGTTTTTAACCTCCTTTATACAGTATAGCCTGAGGATTGAACTATTACACTTTAGTTAAATTCTAAGGGTTTCTTAAGGACAGAAATTTTTCCCAGTTACTTAGATATTAACGGTTCTAGTTTTCATGTACTATCACCTCTATTAAATACAACTATTTTGTCTTCATATGTAATTTAGCTTGAGCTGGGAGAGCATGTGATGAGTATTGCTAGCCCATTCCACCTAATATTAACAAAATTACACACTTTTTACTTTTTAAGGTCTCAAAGTCATTTTTTTTGTCTTACCCATTTCAGAATTCTTCAAATCACTAAGAAATTTCTGATAATTTGAAGGGGTCATAGGAAAAATAAGTCACTGAAACTTCAGTGAAGTGAAGTATTTAAACTTCCTTTTTCTCCAGAAAGAGACTACAATTATCAATTAATAACTAGTGCTAATGAGTTTCCACATCTTTCTGTGAAATATACATTTGCTATTTCTTTATTTTGAAGTTCTGATGAAATTAAAATTGTATACAATAAATAATAAAGCCAGCTTTAATATTTATGAGAACAGAATTTCGTATTCTCTATAATGTTAAGAGGATAAAATAGTTATTCTTCCAGGTTGTAGACTGGAAATTTTAGATTTCTAACTGAAAACAATTTAGAAATTAAAGAAACTTTGTCCTAGATCTGCCTCTATCTGGGTGTGCAAGTTTGGGAAAATTAATCTCAGGGACATCATAGTTTTTTAGAAGTCATTGATTGGATTAACATGCCTTTTTCCCCCTAGCCCTTGCCATAAACTAAGGTCTGTGTTAATCAGTGAAGTTTTGCCTGAATCCCTGCAGCATTAGTTTCTTGATTTCTCTAGTCATGCGATTTTGTACCCACAAAATTGTATGTGGATGCATTAGAAAAGAAAGAAAAAAGAAAGAAAAAGAGAGGGTAGGTCCTCTGAATAAAGCCTAAATCCACCAGAAATTTGAAGTCCATCAGATTTCTTTTTGCTTTTTCTTAAATTTTTGACAAGCCCTTGGGTCCTTTGTGAAATCACCAGGTCTTCAAAGAACATGGGATGGAACCCATCACACCCAGAGTTGTTATGAGGTCAAAGGAAATAATATGTGCTGTGCTATACAAAGCCTAACAATAGAAGTTTCAGAAGTATTCTATTTTCCATTTCTTTATTTTCTAATAAAGCATCCATCATCTTTTCCCAATTCATTATTTCTCTTAAAAATTTGAAACACCACATCATATCATACTAATTCTTAATTATCTTTTTTTTGCAGTATTTAAATTAAATCACAAATTTGAATTGATTTTAATCAAGAAGAATGAGAGAAATCATGGTTTGTAGAAACGTAATTATTATTAGTTTAAAGTACGGCAATTCCAATTTTTTTTCATTGTCACATAGATATATTTTATGTGATATGATTTAATGTTTTAATGCAATGTGATGTTTTTATCGAAGGGCATGTCATTACGTATATTTGTACAGGCGCTTGATGGTGCAATGGTTAATTTCCGTGTTAATTTGAGTTGCTTTAAAGAATTTTCTTTGAATATAATTTGACACCATCAAAAGAGTTATAGGATATCTACATACTGCCTTTATATAATAATACTACTGTGTCATAGGGTTATATATGGTTCTATCTATGATTGTTTTCTTGTCGAATATATGCTTTTATTTTATTTTTGGATGAAAATCAACTCTCTTCACTAATCATGCCATTTGGTTTAAGTAAAGCATAGGCTCTGGGTATATTTACAAAAAGCTGTTTGAGTTCCAGCTTTCCTTGAAATGGTTTCCTAGAGTTGATTACATATCTGTTGTTAATCTTTCCTGTAACAGCTGGAATTAGCATTTCAATATATCTGACAGCAAATGGTCAGACTACTACACGGAGAGGGAGAGTGTGATTTATCTACAGCCTTGTTAGACTAAAAGTATAATCAATCGATAACCAACATTGGTGAAAAGGAAATGTTCTCAAAGCATTTCCAAATTAACATTATTTTATAAACAGGTTCATGCTAAAATAGAAAGTTGAAACTTGGATTATTATGAACAAAATATTATTTGACTTAAGTATAAGCAGATAGTCTTTAAACATTGTAAATGAATAATTGCCTTCTATTTCCTCTGTAGTTCTGTTTAATTAAATATACATTTATTGAGTACCTGTCTTGTATCACACCTATATTTGGTGTTAAAATAGAAAGATGAATGAGGTGTTATACTAATTCTATGGTGAGATAGAGATTTACACAACTAATTCTAATAAAATATTTGGGTACTGTGAACTGTGACACATTTGTTCAAGATGAAAATAATAGCAATAGGGAGACTGCTTTTTGGTGGAGCTTTTGCCAAGGAAGTAGAACCTTATTAGGGTTTCTGGGAATGAATAGAAGTTGCTAAATGAACAGGGTTGGGTCAGTGAGTACACCAGCTTGAGGGAACAAGTCTCTTTACATGTGGAGATGCAACCTGAATATTTTTCTACTCAATATCTGAGACATTTCTTGTTCTCTCTTCTTTTGTTCCATTTGTTGGTTGATTATATTACCTAAACAAAAATACTTTCTGTTCATGTGAATCCTTGGAAATCCATCTGTAGTACATTCAGGGATACCCATGGAAGAAAATGTTTCAGACCAAGGTTTTCAGGCTTGACTGTGGGAAACCTTAGATTCCAAATATGTGTCTCTGAGGCTGTGGAAGGAATAGCTAAGTGAAAAAGTTTTCTTGATTCCTTGTTTCAATCACAGAACAGTTCCCACTTCAAACTGTGTTTAATATCGAAGCTTCTTATTTGAAAAGAAAACTGGTATGGTATTTCATTTAAAAAAAGGAAATATGCATGTAATAATGCACTTAATTAAAGACATAGTTTTTGGTTGTGTTTCTTCTTTATTCTAGATGACAGGTTAATGGAGAGCTTGTTTAGAGACTAGGGAATACTCATCTCTTGATATTTTAATTCCTTGAAGATTTCTCATTTTTGTTCCCTGATGATTTTAGAAAATGTCAGGGGAAAAACACACACACAGTAGTTAATCATATTAGAATGAAATTAATCCATGAAGACTAGAAAGCTTGAGCTAGAAAGCTGTAATGCATGAGGAATGGCAGAGAAGGAGAGAATAATTAAAGGCCTGGTATAAGAAGTAAACATGGAGCAGAAACTAAGCAAAGTGTCAAGGACTGCTATGGTGGTCCCAGTTCCACTGTTGTAAACCAAATGAGCAATGGAAAGTTTAGGTTTAATTCCCTGGATTACATGATTTGTAAAATGAAAAGATAGATTTAATCAAGAAGATAAATTTAAACAAGCAATTGGTGTTCTGAAGCCCTTCGTCCATCATTATCAACTACCAACACACATATTCTTAGGAAGTTTAAGATAAACCAAGCCTGCGTCAGAATTACCTAGAGTGTTTATGAAAACAGAGGGCTGGGCCACACCCCCAGTTTCTGATTCTGTAGGTCTGGGTGGACCTGAGAATGTGCATTTCTAACAAGTGCCAAGTCTGCTGATGCTGCTGCTCCCAGGACCACACTTTAGAGAACCACTGAGATAAACAAATACTGTAAGTTTGAATATCTGAAATTCTATGTACCATTTTTTTTTGCAAGCAAATTAAAAAAAAAATTATCAAAAGGTAGTCTACTGAAGGAATGCACTACATAATACATCTTGGCTAACATACACCAAAGAATTTCAGCAACATTATAATTCTACACTTCACTAACTTGTCTGTAACAATTGTTAAAGATTAAAAGGCTCTAAATCTCGGAATTACATCTCAGTTTATCCCCAAATGACAGTTGAGCTTGGAAAAGTAAATCAAAAGATAGACAAAATTTGGGGGCATATCATGTTCTATTTCATGAACAGTGTTACTGCAAAGTACATATTTCTGAGATGCATTAAAATGTTACATTAAGTTTTTTATTATATGCTATATATGTATTTAGGATGCATACAGTTCAAATATAACTCTCAATTTAATATAAGTAAAACAAATGGAATTATAAAATCAGGTTTTTGTTCTTTTTTTCATCAAAGCATTGAACTATGAATAGGACTCAAACCAGAAGCTAAATATTTCTTCTTTAAGTTCATACATTTGCTTTTTAAAAATTAATTTACAAATAATTATTTATAGTATTTTAAATATAAATTAAACAATTATTATTGTTTTTAAAGAACTTTTAGATTATATAAATGTTACATCAAAAATATAGGAGATTCCCATATACCTCATGCCCTCCCTGTCATAGACCTTTCTCCATTAACAACATCTTTCATTAGTGTGGTGCGTTTATTACAATTGATGAACACATACTGAAGTATTGCTGCTAACCGTGGTCTATAGTTTACATTGTGGTTTACACTTTGCACTGCACAATTTTATAGACTTTGATAAAATGTATAAAGACCTGTATCCATCATTTCAATGTCATGCAGAACAATTCCAATGTTCCAAAAATGCCCCATGTTATATTTAATCTTCCCTCTCCGTCCCCTCAGAAACTCTGCTGACCACTGCCTTTATATCAATGTTACAAGTTCTTCCATTACTAGAATAATAAGTCTACTTTAGTCCATAGTTGCATTCCCCCCTTATGGTTGTTCATTCCTCAGTTTTGAGGATTTTGGGATGATGGTGTACACTCTGCTTCCAATTAAGAGGAAGCTTACAATCCGTTGGGCAGATGGATGGAACTCTCTTGCTTGCAGTTGTAAATACTCTCTGTTTTTTTGGGATGGGCGTTGTCCATCAACTTCATTTTCTTAGTTGTCCTGGGTGAGTCCGATAACCTGGAGAGTAGGCGTTGGCTAAAACTCTGCTGAGATTCAGGGCTCAACCAGCATATGAACAGACCAAAGATTGAAGTCTCTGGAACACATATTTAATGGGTATAGTGCTAATTATAGGTTCAAAGGGGCATAAGAACAATGTGTTGGAAAATTATTAATGCGTACAACTGTGATACCTTGGGGGGATAGGTTAGCATACATTTCAAGGTAAAGCCCACCAACAGGGTGCTGAATTCCTCGGATTGCCTGCCCTGTCTATATCTATGGACTCTTCAAATAGGAAAACAAAATAATGTCTGTTTTCTTCTGTCTGAGTAGAACCAATTAAAATAATTTTGTTTGCATCAAAAAGGCGTTACAATACCAGCTACTTCTATTGTAAATCAACTATTGTGTCCACACAGCTTCTTTCCATTGATATTTTTACAAATTTTTAGCTATGTTTGCTCAATTCATAAATTTAATTTGTTCTATACCTTTTGTTTCATAGTGTTCCAGTCCTTCCTGTGTTGAGTTAAAGAAGGAAATGTAGCTATTGCCTTGATGATGCAAAAATTCTCATGTGCACTTTAAATTTTATGTCTAGATTTTCCAAGATGAACTCAAATACTCAAATATTTTTTCTTGTAGAGTACAGTGCCACCGGATAGCAGATATTATCTCTTATATAAACATATTTCATGAAAATATTTGCAAACTATCCTTAAAAAAACAGCAAACTAAGACTTTTAATTAAAATATGTGAACCTAGACTCTATATGATAAAAACACCATTTAAATATGATTGTTTTCAAACAAATTAATTTTCCTTACCTTAAAGATTTACAATGCTATTGTTAAGTAAAATAAAATGGCAGGCCACGTTGAGTATTGCCAAGAGAATACCCCTTTCTGAAAAGGGCTTTTCCAGGGGACAAAAACAATTGACCCACAGGGGTTTTCCAAGAAAATGGATCTTACCCTATAAGGTCACTAATAAGCAACAGCTGGTGATAAAAATACTTTCTTTTGAGTAGTGAGAGATTATCAAAATGGATAGGCATTCCATGTTAATTAATATATATCTGTTTCCCACTTTGTAAGACCCTCAGTATAAAAAACAACTTAATATAGACCAATCAGATCTCCTTATTTGCTTCCACGTTGGCCGTATATAAGCTTCTCCTTTCTACTTTCTAGGCCCAGCTCTCCTCTACTTTTTGTTTGAGATGTAGCCCAGTTCGTGAATCACTCAATAAAATTGTGAGATCCTGATTTGTATGAAAAGTTTTTCTTTAAGCACTATAGAGTCTCTTACTCTTTTCCATGTCCTTTTTTTTTTTTTTTT
Organism: Chaetophractus vellerosus; assembly: GCA_004027955.1. Lineage (NCBI taxonomy): Eukaryota > Metazoa > Chordata > Mammalia > Cingulata > Chlamyphoridae > Chaetophractus > Chaetophractus vellerosus. The sequence continues at coordinate 317 of PVKH010033154.1, read as the reverse complement.
TTTTTAACGAGATACTGGGGATTGAATCTGGAAACTTGTACATGCCAAGCAGGCATGCCACCACTGAGCTACACTTGCTCCTTCCATCTCATTTTGTTATTCTTCCTGTCAAAACATACTGAGTGGGCCCGGCTAGATAGCTCAGTGGATAAAGAGCTCGCTGGGAAACCACATGGGAGGCCCTGGGTTCGGTTCCCGGGGACCTCTCCTAGCGGGCAGACCGCCTTGAGAATGGCAAGCCGCCATGGGCGGGCCGGAGCCGCCGTGGGCAGGGCAAAAAGCTGCCACGGACAGGCAAAAGCCGCCACGGGCAGGGC
>PVKH010033153.1:0-12062 GCA_004027955.1 Chaetophractus vellerosus | reverse complement strand
CACTGGGCTACAGCCAGCCCCCTACTTTATGTTATTTACAATTAACTGTCATATCAGCTCAAATTTTCGTTCCCCAACTTAAGCATCTTCATTTTACTCTCTTAGTTCTAATAGTAGCATACACACAGGAAGTTCTCAATGTTGGTTGAACAAATGGCACAATTTACTGGACTTTTTCCTCCTAGTCCCAAGGGCTTAGCCCAGAAGTTGATGTTGTCCCAAGAGTGAGGAAACAGATCAGACTACCATACTCTGGAGGGATCTGAAGCAGTCAGACTAAGAGAACACTACTACATGATGGAGCACAGAAGACTAAGTCTATATTCACTTGGGTGCCTCTTGTCCCTAGCCTAATAGTCCAGATAATGGAAAGCATGGCAACCAAATAAAGATATGACCAACACACCACTCAAATCATTATAAATGCTGCCTGAAATTTTATGTTTAGCCCATCTACCAAAGTATTCAGTTCAGCTGGCTTGATGGCAGATGATAAGGAGTGCATAGAACAAGTGGCATAAAAAGCCCCCATCATTACCAGTTTAGGCCAGACCAAACAAGCACTTACTGAAGTGGGGACTGTATTACCAATGTTTTATTTTAACTGATTTTTTTTAACCCCCTGAAGAAAATTCCTACCTAATATTAAGAACATTGGTGTGGCTAAAATTTTAAATTTCCTCTGGGAATATGACTGAACTTTCTTCTGTGATAATATAGTAACTGATAATGTTTTGTGTTGTAGATGCACATTTTCTTCTGAAAAAAATGACAAGTGTGGATGCTGAAGGGAAAAGGGGGTTGGTTGTGTTGGACGTTTTCCCTGCCATACACACACATATACAAGTTCTACTTTCTACCCCATTTTGTGTGTTGGAAACTTACCTTTGTGAATACAACAACAGATTCTCTTGTTCTCTTGCTTCTGGTTTTGATTGGCTAATGAGAGATACTGGTAGATCAGAAGGAGGAAGGAAAATGTGTTTATTCTATCTTAGCTGATAGCCATAAAAAGGCTGGGAAACTCTGTCACAAAACCACAAGGAAATGAATTCTGCCAGCAACCTAAATAAAGTTGAAAGGAAATTCTTCCCCAATCAAGGCTCCAGATAAGAGTGCAGCCCAACTAACAACTTGATCAAAGCTTTGTGAAATGCTGAGTAAAGGATCCAATTAAGTTGCACCCAGACCCCTAACCCACAGAAACTAGAAAATAATATGTGTTGTTTTATGTCACTAAAAAATCTTACCTAAACCTGTAATATATGAAAGAGTAAACTCAGGCTGCTTTGGATAAAAATTCATAGAAGATGGGTGGAGACTTGTTCCATTAACCTGTGAAATATTGCTAAAAATTCTTAGAGCTTCCTGAAACATGGCTTGAAGACAAATGCTCTAAAGTATGACTCTATTTTGTCTACCTCCCTTTTCACTGCCAAACCCTAATCCAAGCCACCATCATATCTGACTTGAACTAATCAAATAGTCTCTTAAACTAGTCTTATCTCTAAATAATCTTTACTCAGAGTCCATGATAATATCTTAAAAATGTAAATCAGATTATGTCCTTTCCATGACCTAAAAGGCACTATATTACCTGTCCTTGCCTTTTCTCCAATCTCTTGTCATTTTGTTCCCAGCCCCATTCCACTAATCACATTCCACCACACTGGCCTCTTTTCCATTTCTCCAACTGAATAAGTTATTTCCCTTTGCATTTCTCTCTGCCTGGAATATTCTTTCCCATACTGTTGTTTCTTAGGTCTTGGCTCACACTTATCATTTAGGAGATTATTGATTGAAAGTAACCGAAACCCACCTCACACTGATTTAAATAATTAATATGTAATGTAATAGTATTCTTCTTAGTAGAACAGAGTAGCTTGTGGCCAACGAATGTTCTCACTGAAACAAATAGAGAAGCCTGCTACTTTTAAAACCAACTGTTTAATGAATTCAGAGAGGTCCTACTGAAATGAACAACTAGAGAGGTTAAGATCCTAAAGAGGAGAAAGTCTTGGAGAGATGAGCTGATTTTTGTAGCTGCTTTTTTCCTGAGAGCATCTCACCCAATTCTGGGTGAGAACAAGAGGCTGAGATTTTAGGCTTTCCCAGACATTCAGCTACTTCTGGGAGAGAGAGAAGCTTTTGGTTATCTCACTGAGATGGTGTGACAAAACTGTAGACTTGTGACATCTCAACTTCATGACTTGTTATTCTCAAAATCTTCAAAATGATTGTCAAAATTCAAAGTTGCAGGAGGTAAGAAGCTAAAAAGTTAAGTTTTACAGGAAAGTAGCAAAAGTGGTTATTTAAATAAATTGCATTAGACTCTAATAAGTTAAGAATTCATGTTATAGTCTACAATAATCCTAAAATAATAGTAAATGAATATAAATCTAAGAAATTAATAAAAGAAAAATAAGAAATATTTGATTAATTCAAAAGAAGGCAATAAAGAGAGAAAGTAAACATAAAAAAGTGAGAAACCAAATAATAAAATGGTAGATATTAGTAACTGTATTAAATATTAGTGTGCTAAATACAATAATTAAAAGGCTAATATTGTCAGACTGGATTTTTAAAAAATCTAAGAAGCCAATGTGTCTCAGTGGTTGAGTGCTGGCTTCCCACATATGAGGTCCCAGGTTTAATCCCTAGCCCCTGTACCTCAAAGGCAGGAGCAGATATCACTCAAGCAGTTGAATGCCTGTCTCACAAATGGGAGGTCCCAGGTTTGGTTCCTGGTGCCTCCTGCAAAAAAAAAAAAAAAAAAAAGGGACAAGCAAAACAAATGAACAAACCAACTCAGGGAAGCCAATGTGGCTCAGTGGTTGGGCGCTGGCTTCCCACATACAAGGTCCCACATACAAGGTCCAGCCCCCAGTACTTCAAAAAAAAATCTGTATGCTGCTCATAAGAGGCACACTTTTAATTAAAGGGAACAGAAATGATGAAACTAAAAATATGAAAAAGATAGACTTTGCAAATACTGGCCAAAAGAAATCTAATGTAGCTATACTAATATCAGACAAAGTAAACTTTAAATCAAGAAATAGTTCTAGAAAATAAAAAGGGCTTTTCATAAGAATAAAATTGTCACTATGTACTCCAAAGCACTACCTGCTGGGTATGTTTGGAAAGTGTAGATTTGGGGAGACAGCAAAGAGAAGATTGGAGGCCTTTAGGCTCTCCTCTCCAGAGTGTATTGGGATTAATCTACACCCCCTTGATAGATCTGTTTTGATTAGAAAACATGAACTGGGAAAGTTGTCTCCAGGGGAACTCCTACCAAAATTAGCCCTCCAGGTAATAGCAGGGGGATAAAAACAAAAGGATTATTGAAAATATATAAACACAAATCAAAACCAAACAGAACAACTAACATTCCCAGAGGAGGAACAGGGAAAACTTTAGGAAAAAGCCAACCGATAAGAAAGCCATAGGTTAAAGAAATAAACTGGGCACACATAATAAATACATCAAAAAATCAAATGCCAAGACATCAACAAAAAATTACAAGCCATACTAAGAAACAGGAAGATATGGCCCAGTCAAAGGAACAAATTAAACCTTCATATGAAACACAAGATTTGAGACAACTAATCACAGATAGCCAAACAAATCTCCTTAATAAATTCAATGAGATGGCTAAAGAGATTAAGGATATTAAGAACACACTGCATGAACACAAAGAAGAATTTGAAGGCTTGCAAAGAAAAGTAACAGATCTTATGGGAATGAAAGACACAATGGATGAGATTAAAAATACATTAAAGGCATATAATAGCATATTTAAATTGGTTGGCGACAGAATAAGTGACTTGGAGGACAGAGCATCTGAACTTGAAAAGACAGGAGAACAGAAAGATAAAAGAATGGAAAAAAAAATGGAACGGGGTCTCAGGAAATTGAATGACAATATGACATGCACAAACATATGTGTTATAGGTGTCCCAGAAGAAGAGAATGGTAAAGGGGCAGAAAAAATATTTGAGGAAATAATGGCTGAAAATTTCCCAACCCTTATGAAAGACACAAATATCAATATCCAAGAAGGACAATATGTCCCAAACAGAATAAATTCAAATAGACCTACTATTCAGAATGTCAAATGTCAGGATAAAGAGAGAATCCTGAAAGTAGCGAGAGAAAAGCAATTCATCACATACAAGGATACACAATAAGACTAAACATCAATTTCTTATCAGAAACCATGGAGGCAAAAAGGCAGTGGTATGATACACTGAAGGTTCTGAAAGAGAAAAACTGCCAGTCAAGAATTTTTTATCTGGCAAAACTGTCCTTCAAAACTAAGGGTGAGTTTAAAAACTTCACAGATAAACAAAATGAATAAAGAAAATATTGAAAGTACCTAAAACATAAATAAATCCCAAAATTACACATCTCTCACAATAACTAATAGGACAAGCAGACCAAAAAAAAAAATCAATAAGGAAATAGAAAATCTCTCCAATACAATTAACAAACTTGACCTAATTGAAATGTATAGAATATCATACTTAATAAAATATACTCATTTACTAAAACAGATCATATGTTTGGTCATAAAACAGGTCTCAACAAATTTCAAAGTATTAAAATTAAACACAGTATATTCTTTGACTACACTGAAATTAAGCTAGAAATCTATAACAAAAGGGTAATTAGAGAATCAAAAACTAATTAAAAATAATTGAAAATAACCCATGGTTCATGTCAAATCACAGTGAGCATTAGGAAATATTTTAACTGAATTATAATGGAAATATGACAGATCAAAACTCATTTGATGCAGTAGCATACAGAGGGAAATTTATAGCCTTATGTGCATATAATAAACAGGAAGACTGAAAATCAATGATTTAAGCTTCTATCTCAAGAAACTAAAACTAGAACAATTTTAACTCAAAGAAAGCAGAATGAAGAAAATAACAGAGTACATAAATAAAAAATATATAAAACAAACATAAAATTGAGAAAAGCAACAAAGCCAAAAGTTGGTTGTAGAAAATATTAGTAACATTGCTAATTCCCTAGATGACAGGCCAAGAAAGAAAGAAAGGGAGAAACACAAATAACCAATATCAGTAATAGAAAAGGTGGTATCACTGTAGATCTTAGAGACATTAAATATATAGAAAGAACATTATGAATAACTTTACTAAAATAAATTTGACAATTTAAATGAAATAGACAAAATGCTTAAAAATGTAACAATACAAAATGAAATAGAAAAACTGAGTAGTCCTATGTGCAGTAAAGTAAATGAAGCTTTTAATAAAAAAACTTCTCCATAAAAAATACTGAGTCAATTGCCTTCACTGTGAATATTTCCATAATTTAAAGGAAGAAATGGCATGAATTTTACACATACTCTTTCAAATAACAGTTTTCAACTTTAGAGACCAGAATAAACATAAAGGAGAATAAATATTATGATTATCTTAATACAAAAACATTAGATAAAATTCAACTTTTATTCATAATAAATAGAATTCACAAATTAGGAATAAAAGGTACTTCCTTGATCTGATAGAGAATCCAAAAATATCTACAGCAGGCATCATACTTAATAGGGAATTATTGAAATGTTTCTGAGACCACAAATAAGACCCAAAATGCCCATTATTGCCATTTCTGCTCAACCTTGTTCTGGAGTTCCTTGTCTTAGTAAGTTGAGAAAAAGACATAAAAGGCACAAGTATTGGAACTGACATATCAAAACAACTAGATTTTTTAAAACCATGACCACTGTTTGCATGAGGAAGAAAAAAGAACCAAATGTTTAAGGAAGAATTTTCAGGGGAGAGCATAAAATTTTGAAAACTTTATTAACTGTTTTTCTGTATGTTTGGAACAGACATATAATTCAATTTTTTAATTTTTATAGATTTGAACTATCAACCATTTGCCTAATATTATGATTGGTGTTGGAAATGGATAAAAAATCTGCTTCTATGAATTTCATAATCTAATGGCGGAAGTGGAAATATAAACTAATACAAAATTATATAGCAAATTAGGCAGTGGTAAAGGAAGACAGGAAGGGTGACTTATTAAATATCCATTTCCTTCAACCCTTTTTTTAATCAGGTAGTTTTTAGAATATTCACCATTCTGATGTGAGGCAATGTATGGGAAAAAATTAATCAGACTATCCTAATTTAAGTCTGATATTCTCTCATGTGCTTGTGGTTTACTTTGGGGTGAGTTCCTTTACTGCTCTAAAGTTCAGTTTCCTAATATGGACAAGAAAAAAAAATCATGGCTCACTAGGGTGAGAGAGAAAGCAGATAAAGATGGCTCAATGTCTCTGGGACAGTGTGACGCCTTCTCTGACAAGTTGGTCTAGTGTGGTCTGATAATTGCAGTCTCAAGACTAGGCCTCATATTATCTGGAAAGCAGGTTTTAATGGAAATATAGGATTACATTAGTTCTCCTGGCAGACTAGGCTGGAGTACTTCAAAACTGACAGGATTATGAATTCTTACCGATAGGAAATGGAACTTTATTTCAGAATTAGGTAGATGAGATATCTGAAGATTTTTATCTTTTGTATCTTACAGGTTTACTTAGATCCACAAAAGATATCCTTTCAGCATCAGCAACAAAGTAAGGTCCCCTTTCAGAACTTTGCCCAGATCTCTGGACTTTGACCACCCAAGGGCTCTATACCTTTCCCCTACCTCCCAACCAGCTGAAGCATTCCCCATGCCAAATGGGATACCTATCTAAGCATAAGTGATATCTTCGAAGAAATTACAAAGTAAACCAAAGCATGGTAAATCACCTGCTTGGTAACTTCTCCCATAGGAAATAGAAGGAACACACTTTCAGGATATTCCCTACAGGCCAGATACAGCTGGCTTTACCTCATCATCTGTTATGGTACAGCAAAGTCATTTCTTGTAACTGCTGGCTGGGGAAGATCTTTAGGACAGAGGCTTAACTTCCTGCCTCTAGATCTCTTCCCACTTAAACAAAAAGTGCATTGAGTTCTGGACAACTCAAAAAAGGCTGTGCATAGTAGGTCCTTTCTCCATCTTAACAGAGGCCTTGATATACAACCCCACCTTTCCCAGCTGGTTCAGAGACATCCCAGCCTGCTCTTTCTCTGCTTTTGCCAATAAAACGTTATTACTAAGAGGCCCAGCCTCTGATCACTTGACATCCATCCTCAGCACAGTCCCTTGTAAGGGAGAAGAATCAAGATTTGAATTGATTTAAGTCTCTTGGGCATACACTTATCAACTCTAATACCAACTATAGGTTCAAATAGAAGGTGCAGAAGGGCCATGTGTAGGGAAATCACAACTGAATCCAACTGTCACACTGGGGAACATAAATTCCAAAGTAGGGTCCACTTGAAGGGCACCCAACTCCTGAGCTGTCTGCTCTGCCTATAGTGTCTAGATGTCTCCAGAGCCCTCAGAAGCCCCACTATTTGAGGCAATATTTACTTTGGCAATAGTCAATGAGATTCTGCTGAGCGTGCATGAGCATAACCTGGAATGACCTCCCAACTCACTTTGAAGTCTCTTAGCCATATAAACTCAGTTGTGCTTACCCTTTTCCCCTTTTGGTCAAGGTCTTTTCCCAGTTGCATTGCTAGTTGGTACTTGGTAGTAATTCCTCAGTGCCAGGGAGGCTCATCCCTGGGAGTCATGTCCCATGCCCCATGTCCAATGTCCCATGTCCCATGTCCCATGTCCCATGCTGGGTGGATGGTATTGCTGAGTTTGGTTTAGAGAAAGGCCACATTTGAGCAACAAGGAGGCTCTCAGCAGGTAACTCTTAGGCATCCTATAATACTACCCAGCCTAAGTTTCACTTTCAAAAATGAAGGTTCCTAAGTACAATCATCAATATCAAGAGACTTAAATCTTTGGGTTGTCCATGTACCACTTGGGCCCTGAATCTCAACAGGGTTGCAACACCTACTTTCCAGTTCATTGAACTCACCCAGGACAGCTAACAAGGAGATGATGATGGACAACGACCACCTCAAGGAACAGAGAGAGTCTGCAACTGCAAACAAGATAATCCCACCTATCTGCCCCATGGGATCTAGGCCCCCTCTCAATTAGAAGTGGAGTAGGCATCATCATCCCAGAATACCCAGGACTGGGGAATGAACCATGGACTAGAGTAGACTTACTGTTATCATACTATAGACTTATTGTGATTCTAGCAATGGAAGAAATTTTATCACTGATGTGGAGGCAGTAGCTACTGGAGGTTCTAAGGGGAGGGAGAAGGAAAAATAAGTGTAATTTGGGGATATTTTTGGGACTTGGGAATTGTCCTGAATGACATTGCAATGACTGATACAGGCCATTATATACCTTGTCATAACTTACAAAAATTTGTGTGAGAGAGTGTAAACTACAATGTAAACTATCATCCACGCTTAGTGGCAATGCTCCAAGACGTGTTCATCAATTGAGACAAATGTACCACACTAATGAAGGATGTTGTTAATTTGGGAAAATGTGGGAAGGGTAGAGAGTGGGGCATATGGGCATCCCCTATTTTTTATGTAACATTTATGTAATCGAAGTATCTTTTAAAAATAAAAATAAAAATGTATGTATAAAAAAGATTTGAATTGAGTCATTTTGACCATGAGCATGTTGCCTTTCTAATAAATGCAACACCTCTAAGATTAGGTAACTTGCCCCAGGTTATGCATCTAGTATATATAAAAAAAGAGTCTGCCTGCCTCCAAGCCTGTCAATACTATCTCTGTAGAAGGGAAAGGTCATAAATTGGGTCAGATGCAGAAATGTAGAAGCGACAGAGTTCCTTAATCTGGAGTAAAAAAGATTTTGATAGGAAAAAAACAGATGCCTATGCTTGAAGATATTGCAAAAAGATGCACAAGTTCCTTACAAAGTGCTGGTGGTAGAAGTTATAGGAGACAGATTTTGGTTTGGGAAAGCACAGACATTTCTCATAAGCAGAACTTCCCTCAGTGGTGTGGCTGCCCTGAAGAGCAGTTACCTCCTGTGATGGTTAGGCTAATGTGTCAACTCGGCCAGGTAATTGTGTCCAGCTATTAGGTCCAGCAAGCACTGGGCTAATTGTAATACAAGAGCATTTATGGACTTCGATCACCAGTGAGTTTACTGCATGGATAGCTGATTACATTTGCATCAATCAGGGAAATTGGATCAAGAATGGATGACGCTTTTATCCAATCAGTTGACTGCCATAAAAGGGAGTGATTTCAACATTCAGAGAGAATTTCCCAGCTCGTCGTTGGACAGCCAACTTCTCCCAGAAACTCATCAAGGACCTTTCATGGGTCCTTCATCGGAGCCCCTGGCTTGCAGCCTCCCTGTGGAACCTGGACTTGTGCATCCCCACGGTCACGTGAGACTCTTATAAAATCTTATATTATTGACAGATATCTCCTGTTGATTCTGTTTCCCGAGAGAACCCTGACTAATACACCTCCTAATCCCTGGAGGTGTTAGAGCAGAAGCTTGAAGTTCTAGGTCAGGGATGCTCCAGTGGTTTCCTTCCCTGGGCTTGCAGGTGGCCTCCTTAACTTCAGGGTTTATTTATGCCTTAGATCTTCTCCACCTGGGGCCATGCTTCTGCCTGCTCACAGCTTCCTAAGATTTCACAGATCCTTCCTCACTATGAAAATATGCTGCAGGAATAAGTCCCATAGTAGTTCAGAAGCATTTCCCTTTTTAAATTTTGTTCTATTTTAATTTTTAGTGGGTGGATTCATAAATCCATGTATGTGATGGCCCCATGAAATGTTCTCTTTGGAGTATTACAGACATACATATTTTTTCTTTGTTGATAAATGCTAATTGTAGCCCATATACAAGTCAAGTAAGGACAGAAATTTTGCATAGAACTATTTTCCTGTTCAATCTCTCTTCCAAGGACCCCAGTTTCAGGTTGCCATTATAGTCAGATTTAGAGTTTGGCTTAATACTGTGTAATTAATAACATCTAGTTTTGTATCTGTCAGGGATATTAATTACCAGCAAAAGAAGCACACTCTGGCTGAGAAAACTGAAATAAGATCTTATTAAGAGACTGCTGGGTGGCTTACAGAGCTCTTTGGAGGGCTGAATAACCAAGATTGAGGTTAAATATTGGGAAGCAATGCCCCAAACCACACCACAGAACTGCCTGATGAGGAAGCTAATGCTGTAGCTGCTCCTCCGCCAATGCAACATCTATGCCAGGAACACCCCTTTGCAACTTTGGCCAATGGCAAAAGGGAGTCACCATCCTTGCCAGCAAGATGTGTTCTGCATGGAAACCCTCTTCCAAGTGCTCTTTTGTGGACCACAGGTTCTGAGCCTAGATCATGTGGTTGTACCCTGACTGCAAAGGAGACTGCTACTTATTTTCTGGGTGCTACTTTGGGGAAGAAGGATGCATAGGCATATATAATGCCCTATGCATAATGAAGGTGTTCAAAGGGTGCTGGAAAGTGAAGCATAAGATTATATATATTTGCCACAAGCCCAGATTAGAATTTCTTATGGATCCGGGTAAATTGTGATGACACATGGCAGTGTCAGCCACATATTTGAAGCATCAGTTAGAAGGTCCTGTTTTGTTAGTTGGAAATTGCATGAATGCTCAGTTTTAAAAATAATAAAAAGGAACACTGAATATCTCAGGCAGATTGCATCCTAGAGGGTAAGGTAGACCTTAATTCCATGTATTAGCTGTACAATAATTTTTACTTTGGAGATGTCATTATGTGTACCAGATCCAGACAATTATTTGAATGATCAGAGCTAATATTGTGAGCTAAACCTGATAGATCCTCTGTCTCTTCATTCACTTTTCCCCAACTCTACTCACTATTCATCCAGGTACCATCATTTGTCACCTGGACTAATTGTAAGGCCCTCTTGTCTTCCTTCTTCAATACCCAATCCTCTATAAGCCATTATCACAATCTAGCCAGAATGATCTTTCAAAAATGGGATTACATCAGTTCCCTACGTGATATCCTTCAATGGCTTCCTATAGCACGTAGCAAAATACCTGAACTCCTTAACATTGGTCCACAGGCTCTAATAGCTTTGCTGTCCTGTACAGCACTCCTCTCCCCTGGCCAGGCTTACTATGCTCCAGCCACATTGGCCTGTCTGCTCTTCATATGTGCCAGGTGCCTTCTTCCCTCCACACATGCTGTTCTCTTAACCAGGAACTATCTTTCCCTGCTCGTCTTCCTTCTTATACAGTATTCAGGCAAACTCTCATTAAAAGAGATTAGTTCCTCCTGTCTTATGCTCTTCTAGCACCCTGAAGCACTCTGTAATGACACATGCAACATTTAATTGTGATTAAACAATTATTAATGTAACCATTTGCTTAATGTCTGTTTTCCTTGCTGAACTTAAGTCCCATGTATTACTCACTGCTATTTACCCAGCACCTAACAGTTCCTGGGACATATGAAGCCTCAATAAATATTTGTTGAATGACTCTTACAATCTGTTAAACTTCTCTTCCCTGCCTGGAAACCAAGTCTTGGCCAGGAAAACAAGGAAAGATGAAATCTGATAGTGCCCTGAGAAAGAATAAGACCCTATTAACTGGGTTACTGGGACCTAATACATTTCTGAACCTCTGTGCATTAGTTAGAACAGATGAGCTTCTTTATTGATGGAAAGTCCTCTCTACCCTCCTTAGTTCAATATCCACACATACATTTATCCATCCTTCCACGTCCACTCCGTCATCTTAATATCTCCTCCCTCACCAGTCATAAACTTCCCTTTCATCTTTCTGTCCAAGCTTCTCCTGTGCTCAGAAGATACCAGCAGCATGAAGAAAGCTGACTTGTGAACTTTTATTCTCGACTCAACTTGTCTGGAGCAAATATCAAGTCTTTCCCCAGCAATTCTGATTCCCTAGGAATCTCAACTCATTTCCTGATTTTTTTCTTTACTTTGAAAGAAAACTCCACTTTGGCAGATGTATAGCTACTAAAAATATTTTTCTCTTACCTGGAAGGACACCCTTGCAGGAGAAAGAACATGTCCATGTCTGCATGGGTATGATAAAGATT
>PVKH010033152.1:0-12058 GCA_004027955.1 Chaetophractus vellerosus | reverse complement strand
TTTTTATTACATATCCCCCCCCCCTTTCTGCTTGCTCTTGCTGTGTGTCCATTCTGTGTTTTTCTATGTCTGCTTCTTGTCTCCCCCCGTCCCCGCGGCGACGCGCCGAGTCGGCCCTCCACGGCGGTGGCTCGTTCCGTTCGAGGGTGGCTCCATTCTGTTCCCACGGGCGGCTCCGCTCCATGTTTTGCGGGCAGCAGTCCTCCATGTTTTTTGCGGGCTGCTCGGCTTCCGTAGTTCGCAGGCGGCAGCTCCGCTTTTCACGGGTGACTTTGCCATGCCCGTGGGGGCTCTGCCCTGCCCGTGGTGGCTTTTTGTCTTGCCCACGGCGGCTCTGCCCCGCCCACGGCGGCTTGCCTTTCTCAAGGCCGTCTGCCCGCTCGGAGAGGTCCCCGGGAACCGAACCCAGGGCCTCCCATGTGGTACACCGGCGAGCTCTTTATCCACTGAGCTATCTAGCCGGGCCATGTAATTATGTTTTAATTAATATCAATCATCCTACTCTTCCTTTATTTAGCTGTTGTTTGATGAATATACATTTGTCCAACCTTATATTTTTATTTTTATTTTTATTTTTTACTCTTTTGCTATTTGGTTTTGGATTACCTTTTGTGTGTAGAGCATATTTAGATATTTTGACATGGCTGATTTTTAATTTTTATGTGTCAATTTTGAGTTTAAACTTTTTTTCCTTTTAGCTGTTGTTATGGATTGAATTCTTCCCCAAATGATTCTAAACCGCAGTCCTGTAAATGTGACCCCATTTGTAAAAAGGATCTCTGAAAATATTATTCGTTAAGATGACGCCAAACTAGATAGGTCAGGCCCTAATCAGAAAAGACTGGTGTCCTTATGTGCAAAGAGACAGAGGCAGAGAGAAAGAGCCAGGCATGTGACAGAAGCAGAAACCAAGTTTTACTGCCACAAACCAAGAAATGCCATGAATTGCCATACACCCAGCAGAAGCCAGGGGAGAACACAGAATAGTTCTGTCCTTTAAGAGGCAGCATGGTCCTGCTGACACCTTGATTTCAGATTTCTAGCTTCCAAAACTGAGACAAAATTTTCTGTTGTTTAAACCAACTAGTTGTGGTACTTTGTTACAGCAACTCTGGCAAACTAAGACAGTTGTACATGAAACACTTAATCATATTAACATCACCTTGTTTAATGTTCTGTTTATTTTGGGCTTTCTGTTTCCTTTTACTCGTCTTTCACTAGAGAGAGATTTTGTTTGCTTAATTTCCATAGAGGTTTGGAAACCACCTTGGTTATGATTACTTTTTAAATATTTTAAAAATAAACTGCAATATATATATTTTAAAATGTTCTACATCAGTACAGAAGTGTTATCCATCAACTTATTTATATGAAATATGAGAAATATAGCATGCTTTATTTCCTCTCTGTCTGCCACCAACCCCACTCTACTTTCTAATTTCAATAAAATATAATCTGGTATCATAGGTCCAGTTTGGTATTATTACATGATATGTATTATCTCTTTAAGGAATTATTATTGATATTAACATGAATTTTTAGTTATTGCTTAAATAAAACAATGGTCAACTAGTGTCAATGTTTATCAGCTTTCATTTTACATCATAACTTCTTTATGTTTGTGATCTCCATTTTAATTAATCTCCTGTTCAACTGATGAAAAAAATTTCCAGAAGTGAATGTAGGCAGTGGATTTTCCAAGACTTTGCATATAAGAAAAGGAATTTTTCTGCCAAAGCACATGGCCCATAATATGACTGAGTATAGGGTTTTTAATGGTAACAGCACTCTCAAAAATCTATTCCTCCATATTTTTTGAGCTATTTAGTAAGGGAGGGACAATTCTGATGTCCCGTGCTTTTTCATTTTGATTACCGAAAAAAATATCATGTCAGAGATCCAGCTGTTCTCAGGGAAAAACAGTCCTGCTTAATTCCAGAAGGGGTGTTTTCCTACCCTCTTTACCCTTTCCTCTCTGTTGTCTTCTGCAAAGCACTTAAAGGATCTGGGATACCACTTTCCCAGCTGTCCATGCCAGAGAGAAGGCAGGACATTGCATGGGCCCATCCATATCAGGAGCCAGCCTCCAGTCTGTAAACTCTCTGCCTGCTTTGAACTGTCCAGGCAAGGAGTGAATCCTGCAGCTCTCTAGTGCTCTTGGTAGAGCCCTAATTCAGTATGTTCAAAAGAGAGAAACCAATCAAGGGCCATACCCCCAAAAGGCTCCAAGTCCAAGGCTCCATCATTCACCTCCTGATTTAGGTGGTGGAAATGATTTTATTCCCTATACTCAACCTGCCATATTCATGTATACTTCTCAATCAGACTTTTGTTCTTCAAAAGAGAGATGTGTGGCCCAGCCCGTTACATGCTGGTACTACTTGCACAAAACAGAACCTCCTCACCATAAAAACAGATCACATATATCCATGAAACACCTACTGAGGGACCTGCTTTGACTTTACTTGAACTGTATTTTTATTTTCTATGTCACCTGCCTTTGTGAAATATATTAATGGAAACTATCCTATGAAACTCATGAATATATTCACTGTAAGATATTGGTGAAGATGGTGTTAATTAACATGGCACAGGAAGGCAATCAATCACCTGTAGGTTCAGCCTGAACCGAGGTTTTAAAAGCTATTATTTCGCTAAGCAGAGAAATTTAAATTCCTATTCTCATGGAATATCCTAAGCTCCAGAGTTAGCCTATTGGTTTGTAACCCAGTTTCAGTAATTGAGTTCTGAAACTCAAGGTTAGGCTACTGTCTTGTAACCCAGTTTCGGTAACCTGAGTTCTGCCCTAGCAAGGCTGCATCTTTCCCAGTAGTTCTTTGGTCTATTTTGTCTCACCAGCCCTCCCAGGTATTAAAAGTGCCGTCTCTAAACCCAGTCCCTATGATAGAGCAATGTCTATCTGGTGCTAGATGTACTACCCTGACATAAGTTTGTCCAACCCAGTATGGCTCAGCTTTCTGTTCTCCAGATAACTCTTGGTCATTGCCTGTGCGCTTTATTGGGGGATGCTCATTTCCTTCCAGTTGCCTACTTCAGAGGCTTTCCCAGATACCCTACTATGACTCAGTGGTCCTATGTGGCCCTAAACCCTACATTTCTAAGTTCAGCCCTCCTTCCATTCACCAAGCCCCATATCATACTTTTATTTTTCACCAGAACTACAGCAATTCTCAAGGTTTTACCTGGAATTATCTACAGATGACTCAAGTCTTACATTGCAGCAATAAATATTTGCAAAATTATTTATTGAATTTGCCATGATGTATGAAGGGAGGTTTTTAGGGCTTACTTTGAGTCATCAGATGCTGAAATCCAGATAAAATCAAGATGGCACCTACCCCACACCACACAATTTTACCTCTTACTATTTTGCTAACTGAAGAGTACTTACACATTTTTTTAAATTGTCTGTAATCATCCTCAAAAAGGAAATCATGAGTGGTTATTTCTCTACCACTGAGTAGCAAGAGAAAATACAAGTATACACAAGAATATACAAGTATTCCCACTGTTTCACATGCATCTAAGTAAACTTTAAGAGTACTTTTACAAGGCTTTGCCAGTAAGTAGAAATTAACTATTTAAGTATTGGCAATGTTTATTCAGATTAAGTCAAGAAATGGCTTCTAAAACCCAGGAGAGATTACTTTTTTCAGAAATTCTCTCTGTATAAGTTTTTCTGAAATTATGGATTGAAAATTTGTATTTCTTTATTTTTCTTTTTTTTTTTTTTAAGAGGTACCTGAGATTGAACCCAGGACCTCGAACATGTGAAGCAGGCACTCAACCACTGAGCTAAACCCATTCTGCATAGAAATGCTAATTATTTGTGCATATTAAGCTTGTATTCTGCCACTTTCCTGAACTTGTCTATTAGTTCTAGTAGCTTTGTTGTGGATTTTTCAGCAGTTTTATTTCTTCCTTTCTTATTTGGGTGCCTTTTTTTTTTTTTTTAAGTAGGTACTGGGGATTGAACCTGGAACCTTGTACATGGGAAGCAGGCACTCAACCACTGAGCTACAACCACGCCCCATGAAAATTTGAATTTCAATCAGATAAACAATAGAACAAAATTCTGAGACTTTTAACAAGCAATTGTTTTCTTTCTATGGTGGTTTTCTATTTTCCTTCTTGAATTTTCATCGTCCCTTGATGATGCCCTTGAACAATTATTTCAATTCATCAATGAATATTTATTGAGCACCAACTATCAGTTGGGTCGTCTGCTAAGCATTTCATGCATGCCATCTCACTCTATTTCAAATAAGACCTCCAAGACAAGATCATCATAAACATTTTGTAGATGCGAAAACTGAGACGCAGACAGCTCTCTGAAGTTTCTCACTGTCAAATGGACTTCTAAACAAAACATTCTGGAAAGGTAGGAAAAGGCATCCTATCATTAGTAGGAACCAGAGCACAGTGATACTATGAAAAAATATATACATAGTATTTCATTTTATCTAAACAAATATTAGCCAGGCACTTTTCTGTTTTGTAATAAATTTCATAATTTACATATATTCACTCATTATTCCTCATGACATGATAAGTATTATTATGTCCATTTTACAGATAAGGAAACTGAAGCACAGAGAAATTAAGTCCAAGAAAATGCAGTATGTAGTGAAGAAAAATTTCAAACCCCAGTAGGCAGATTTCAGAGTCCATGCTTATTAGACCATACTAAAGAATAAAGTGAATATAACATCGGCACGTCTATATAGAGAAATAGCCAGTTGTGGTATTTTTTCAAAATGCTTTCCACATATTCGAGATTTTTGAATTTTGCATGCAGCTCAGCTCATTGATAATACCAATGCTTTATGGGCCTTTGCTAAGGTTTTTAAAAAATGTATATTAAAGGACGAAAACCACTTACTGGCAAGGGAAGTTAAAATGAATGTTCATGGGCTGTCACCTTTGAGAAGGATATTTTCCAGGAAATGCATTATTCATTTGGGGGGATTATAACAAAGCTGGGACAACTGAGTAAAACATATAATTATTAAATTTGAAGCACAAAGTATAAAAAAGAGAACACTATCCAGAACTATTTTTGAACTATTTTTCTGTGGAAAAATGTTCAATCACTGTGGCTTTAAAACTTGGGCTCATAAGTTCAGCATTAATGAAGAGTTGCTTATTTTTACATAAATGAAATAAACTCTATCCCATATGATACAATATTAATGGTGGTACTAGAAAACAAGTTTTTAACTTTATTCTTTTCATCTTTGTACATTTCTGAGTCTCCTTGCTTTTCCTTGGGAATTCGTTTCTTTAAATATTTGATCAGTCAGCTTCTGCCCCCTGTGGTAAGCTGAGGAGGTAGCATTCATTCATATGTCTATACCTTTATCTGTATCTATATTTATACCTATATGTTTATATATGTATATATTTACTTATGTATTTTTACATATAATAGACATGTAGAGAGAGATGTAATACATGAATTAGTGAAGATTAAAGTATGGGTGTGATAAGAGACACTGAGCTTCACCACAGAACAATCACTGTAGCTTTTTAAGAAGTGTGGCAGGGCCAGCGGAGAACTAGGGGAGGGGGAAATAGCACTTAAGATGTGCCATGCTTCTAAGGGAGCCAACCATTGCAGGGCCTTACTCTGGCGTCTTTCTTGGGCCACGCTGACTGCCTCTGTGAAAGCGCTGATGCAGGGAATTATCATGGTGGGGTACAGAGGCCTCTTGTTTCCATTTGTTTCTGCTTCTTGCTTAGGCCTCTTAGTTTTGAAGGAAAGAGAGCTGATCTGGCTTGTTGAAGGCCACAATGAATCCACCTGTAAATGCATATTTGTTAGAGTGGCTGTACTCTGGGGGAAAACATAAGTCAAAATTATGACTTTATGTATTTAACATTTTGCTTTATTTACAACTAGCTTCTAAATTATTCACAGAGAGATATAAACCTGGTTAAAATGAAAAGTCAAGCTAACATTAAATAGAATATATATTTCTTTATCCAAAATGCTGCTTTATTAAAATTTATTTGTTGGTGTATCAAACGCATTTGTAAGCAGCCTGGAGAGAATAAATGGTTAAAGGAAATTAACATATCAATAAAGAAAACAGAACATATCAATAATGACTCTGAATGAATATATTTTACCACTATTCATTGTTTATAATTCATCTTTCTATTGAGACAATATTCTAATTATGTTGGTGAAATATCATTGACTTTCGAAATGGGAATTAAAATACCTGACTTTAATTAAGAGTGTTTGGAAGCTGCAAATAGTCTCACTGTCCCGATTTTGTGATAATCAGGGTAGGCTAAACACTCGCTATGTTAGAAACCATGCATGTGTCCCCTGACCTAGTTTTTCTCCCTAGGTCTGGTTTTTAGAATGCTGGTGATAAACCAAGCATGATTTATTATATGACCATCCTGTATGGGAAATGACTGTAACTCTAGGTATCTTTGGTCAACCTTAAGAGATATAGCATGGGGATGGATGTAGCTCAAATGTTTGGGTATCCATCTCCCGTGTGTGGGTGCATCAGCAGGCCCCACAAGCAGGTGAGTACCCCAGGCCCCGTGCGCAGGTGCACCACCAGGCCCTGCACACGGGTGAGCCGCCAGGCCCCACACATGGGGGTGCCACCAGGCCCCGTGTGCAAATGCACTGTCAGGCCCCACGAGCCACGCAGCAAGATGACAACGTAACAGGAGAGTGACATAAGGGAGAGCCAAGACGAGATGCACCAAAAAAACAGGAACTAAGATGGTGCAGGCGGCAGGATGCCTCTCTCCCACATCGGAAGTTCCGAGGCTCGAATCCCAGTGAAGACAGGAGGAGAAGGATGAGAAGAAAGGGCAAGTAATTGATACAGAGAGTTGCCCTGCAAATGGACACAAAAACAGCAAAAATGCGGGGGTGGGGGTTGTAAAAATGGATAAAAGTATATAAATAAATAAATCTTTTAAAAAAAGTATAGGGGAGGAAGATACTGACAATAGTTAGTAGTAATACTTTGACAATGCTTTTTCATAATTTGTTAACAAATGTTTCACAACAATGCAAGTATTTGCGGGATGTGTGGGAGCCCTGTATGATGTTATGCACGTTTATTTTGTAAGTTCACAATGTTTACTGAACACTTAGAGTTGATGTATGTTCATGTATGAATGATATACTTCAATAAATTGTTTTTTTAAAAAAAGAGTGGTTGGAAGAAGTAGGCCCACTCATGGTCTTGTGAAGCAATGGAAAACAATACACCAACCTAGGAAAAGTCCTAGATCTACTCCCGGGTCTCTTACTCATCTTGGCCTTGGATAATTTACTTAACCTCTGTGGACAACAATTTCCACAGCCATGAATTAGGGTAGATTATACCTATCATACTATTTCTATACCTTGCTATAAGAAACAATGAATTACTGGATAAGAAAACTTGGGGCAGCTTTAAAATAAGGTAGGAAAGCAATAAATAAATGCCAGCATGATCCCAGGAACTTCCCTCCCAGGGGAAGTCCTACTGAAAGAGACCTTTTTTATAGGGAAATGTGACTTGGAGGCTTGTTGACAAGATATTTGACATTGAAAAGTGGGATTGTTTCTGGGAGACCCAGGATCCTTCATTACTGGAGAGAGCCAGCTCTGTAGAGGCCTGCCTGTTTGCAGGAAACAGTTGGATAATTTCCTTCCCCATTCCACACCCACATATTTGTGGAGAAAAGACATTTGAAACATTGGGATCTCCTAAGGGGAAAATAAAACCATAGAATCTGATTTAATACTTGGTAGGTGTTTTAGTCAGCCACAGGTGTGCCTTTTGAAATATACCAAAGATTGGTCGGTCTTTATAAAGGGTATTCATTTGGGGTAGACGCTTACAGTTACCAGGCCACAAAGCATAAAGTTCTTCCCTCACCAAAGTCCACGTGTTGGAGCAAGACAGCTGCCGACGTCTCCAGGGTTCAGGCTTCTGGGTTCCTCTGTTCCCGGGGCTGCATTTCTCTCTGGGCTTAGCTTCCGTTTCCTCCACGAGTTCAGCTGTAGACCATGAGGCTCTCTATGCTTTTGTATCTCTTCACAAGGCCAGCTGTAGACTATCCGGCGATCGGCTCACTCCAATATCAGAACTGCTTCTCAAATCTACTTCTCCCAATCTCTGTCTTGCTTTTTAAACTTGAGACCACATCCACTGAGGGGTGGGGCTCAACGCCCTACTCACTGCAGCCCAGTCAACGCCCTAATCATAAACCAATCATGCCCAGCTGAACAGATGAGTTTACAAGCATAATCCAATTTATATTTTTGGAATTCATAATTACGTAAAACTCAAACCATTACAGTAGGTAAAACTTTTTGGCATCCTTATTAAGATAAGATTTTAGTCAGTAAGTACAAAAGACCTGATATATGATCCCACAATACTATGATATACAATTTGATTAACCTTTTGATTTCCTACTATAAAACCTAAAATTTTCTACTTAATATTCCCATCTAGAATCCATAGATTTGGGGGCTCCCTCTGGTGGTTAAAAAATATATAATTTTATATTAGTAAGGCATTAAAAAGAATTAAAAAGTTATCAGCTACATTGACAATTTCCTGTAGCATAAGAAAGGCCTTTCATTTTCAAGATATGACAGTCATCGAGGGATGATGATGATCACATGATAAGGATTCTGTTCAACTCTTTGGGTTTATTGCCACAATCGTGGATAATGTGCAGCTATTTTTTAAAAAGCACAAGATTTTAAATTAGTAAAATTCTAGAGATCTAAACAGAAATTGAAAAAAAATTCTGGGGTTCACGCACAGCACCAAAAATTCTAAAGTATATTGCTGTAGCATCAACAATAAAGATAATAAAGTCTTCATTGTTATAACTAATATGTTGTCTCAACAACTTTATTATTTTGACCAAATTATTTTTGACCAGCTTTTTTGTGCCTATTTACCCAGAGCAGATATATAAAAGCTTTACTAGAGAAGTCATCACCTGAAATACCTGTAAAATAGAAAAAAAAATTTATTTCTTCCTCATTCTTCCCAGGTTCTTATATAAGAATGTGAACTGTTTTTTCAGCTCTTCCTCAGTCCCTCTCCTCCTTTCCCTGATGGGTGGTGGAGTCTTACTGTTACCGGCTTCCTTGAGAAAATGGAATGAGGCCTTAACTGCTTGCTGGTTCATGGGGGGAGTAGAGCTGAAAATCCCCTTCTACTGAAGTTATATGGAGTATGAGAAACTCCTGTCATTGTCAGGGTCCTTTATCAAACACACTTTTTTGGCTGATGGCATAGAAAGCACTTAATATGGTGGCAGATGAGTGTTCTTGACATAGAGAGAGAAGAGACACGGTGGTTTTTACATGTGGAAAATCTGCCAGAAAATGGAGACCACCACCTTCCCCAATTATTCCAGCCTTCCACCCAACTCTTCATGCTTCATTTGGTGTGCTAAGAAATACCATGAAGAATTTAAGTTACATCAATCCTCCTCTGTACCTAATTGGAATCAATCTTTAATTATTGTACCTTAAGGAATTCATTTGTGGTACTAAAATATTCTGAAGGAAATGATTTCAAGCATAGAAAAATGAAATCGTATTTCAGGGTTATAGGATCAGCCTTCAGAATTTGAGCATTCTCAGAAATTACCAAAAGGTCTCACATGTGGAAAATATAGTGGCCCCTACTCCCACCTCTGAGACCACATATATTTACACAAGTACATCTACTTACACCTTCATCTTTAGGCAGCCTTGGTCATTTCTAGGGTGAACACAGCAAAAGGGGATGGAGCGTCAGTCTCAGAAGGTCACATTACTGCAGATCCTTCCTGCCCTGGAAAGCTGTACTGAGTTATTAACTGAACAACAGGAGAAAAATCTTGAGATCTATTCATTGAGCTATTGATCAAATAATCAGAAAAAAATAAGAGATAAGAGCAAAACTGTGATTGAGAAGCACCCCAGAGACTGGAGGTTGGCAAACTCTGAAGAGGCAACCACAGGCAGCAAGGATCCACCCTCCAAAGAGCTATTTTCACCCAATCTCTCCAGTTACACCAATGGTGCTACCTTCCCAAGTATGCTTCCATAGGACATTTGTGGAGCAATGTTCCTAGGGAGAAAAAATTCAGCTAGGTTTGGGGAATGCTTCATATTATATCCCCCATTAGAGGAAAAAGAAGAAAAGAAGGATGGGGACAAGAGAAGGAAGGGGATGGTGGGTAGGAAGAAGAATTCTAGGTAACTTTGTTTCACACAATTTCTCAAACTCACTTTACCATAAAACCCAAAGTTTCCCTATCCAACCAGCCTATGAACATTCCCTGGAACTAGTATTCCACAGAGCATACTTTTGGGGAAAGTTTCTCAATAAAAACCATATAAATGTAGCAGCTAAGTGAAAAACCAACAAGAAGACTTCTGAAAAATGCCATTGTATAATAACTTGCATCCGGGTTGTTTATGCCCAATTTACAAACCTTACATACCTTTGTCTTCCTGGGAATAGCCTATTGATAGAGGTCACTAGTTCTCAACACTGACTGCATATTATAATTACCTGAAGAACATTAAAAAAAAAAAAAAAAACACCACTAATAGCTGGGCCTCTCACCAGAGACTCTAATACTAATGTTCCCAGGTAAGGCCCAAACACAGATATTTTTAGAAGGAACCAGGTAGCCAGAAGTTGTGAACCAAGGTAAATAGTCAAAGGACACCTTCCCTTTCAGTTACAGCATCTTAGTTTTCTTTCCATCCTCCCTCCCCTTCTTGTCAAAAATTATTGTTGAGGTTATTTCAACCATTTTCCTCCTTCACTGAGAGATGGTTCAAGGGAGCAAGAGCAGTGGTGGCAAAAAGAAATCAAAGGAAAGAAAGACAGGAAGGACCTGTGGCAGTTTGATATTATTTATGAATTCCGAAAGGAGATATTGTGTTTGTGAAATGGTTTGTTCCTCTGCGTGTGATAACCCTTTGACTGTGTTAAATTCAGAGGTTTCACTTTTACTTTATTAAGTCAAGATTAGGGCTTTGATTCGACCATGTCATTAGGGCATGCAGGGCTGAGTCTCTGTCACCTTGGTGGGCTTTATAAACGTACATTCAATCAAGAACACAGGGAAGTAGATATACAGAGAAGAACACAGAGGAAGAGCGACAACTACATGGACAATGCAGAGGCCCCAGGAAGAGAGATGAGCCTGATAGTTCACAGCTGAAAAGAACAGAGCAGCTGAGACGCCCTGAGAGATGACCCTTATGCCAGCCTACAGCTGAGATCATAAGAAGCTGGGACCATGGATCCTTAACAGGAGAGAGGAAGGCTGAACCCTCAGCCCACCATCTTGCTTCAACATGTGGCAACAGAGTTTGATGAGGAAGTATCTCGTACAGTACCTTGAGTTGGACTCTCTAGGGCCTTGTGACTGTAAACTTCTACCTCAAATAAATACCCTTTATAAAAGCCAACAGATTTCTGGTACTTTGCATCAGCACCCCTTTGGCTGACTTATACAGACCCAACTGCTCATCTGGCCTGATCTGTACTCCAAACCACTCTTTTGCTTAATCATCTGGCAAAATATCCAGAAGCTTCTCAGGAAATCAATTTAATTTTATCTTGAACTTTACATGACAGACCTAGCATTATCATTTAAATGGGACTTATTTTGTTTTTCTTCCCACTATTTCCCCTGTATGGAAATGGGTGGGGTAGCCGCAGGAAGTGCTGAATCCATTGCCAAGACAGGTATCCCAGTTCCATACTGTCAACTCAAGCAACAGTTCCAAACCCCCACAGGTGACTCCTCCAATGATTCCCACATGCAACCTCAGTTTCATGGTCAGTCCTGAGAGGAATCAGGTATTTCAGTGATGTGTTACTTAATCCTGAAATCTTCTGGGAGAGCCTAATGCACATATGTGCAGCCTCTGACCTTCAAACTGGTCAGATATTATCTCCAAGATACTCTTCTCTTGGGTGTGGCCTGACCATTGGGCCCTAGTATTTCTTACTTAAACAACCAAAGCCAGGAAGCA
>PVKH010033151.1:0-12055 GCA_004027955.1 Chaetophractus vellerosus | reverse complement strand
GATTCTGCCACCAAATCTGTCTCCCTCCGCGTGGGGTCTGGGTTTCTGAGCGTCTGCCCCCGCCCCCCGCCTCCCTCCCCCCCAGGCCGCATCTAGCAGCCCCGACAGCCCAGCGCCCACGGCCACTCGCCCACCCACCGGCCGCCCCCGCCGGGATCCCGTCTACAGGTGGAGTTTGGGTCTGATCCGGTCGTTTCCCGCCGGCCAGGCCGCCTGGCAGCGTCCACGCCTTAGTCACCTGGGTGCACCTGGCGGAGCAGCCTGCTGGCGGCTGCGAAGGGGACAGCGGGTTGCAGAGAACTCGAGCAGCACGGCCAGCAGCGGCTCCGTGGGGTGAGACCAGTCCGCTAAGCTGGACAGTCGGAGGGGAAAGGCCAGCAGGCCACCTTGTCTGACCCCTTCGCGTTCCGCTTGGGGGTTGGGGGGCGGGGAGTGCTTTCCTCACAAGCTCCTGTGCGCTGTGGGCATGTCTCTGGCTCTGCCTTCTTACCTCTGGGGTCCAGGGGCGAGCAGAGGAGAGCGAGGGGCCCCAGAGGCCCCCTCCCCAGTGCAGAATCCAGCCTCGTGAGGCGGAGCCAGCCGGGGAGGGGTCTGGGGTGGCCCCACGCTCAGGGACCCCTGCTTGGTCCGCGTCACCCCAGCTTGCCACGTGCTCTCCTTCTGGCCAGTCCTGAGCACGGGCCTGGCCGCCGCAGGGGCGCACAGGGCGTGGGGAGACCCTGAGGCCCAGCGTCCGGGGCGGCAGAGGCTATGCTGTGGCCATGCAGCCCCTAAGCCGTTGCCCCACCCTGAGGTTGTCAGGCTCATCCTGGTGGGCTGTGGCTAAAATCATGGAGGAACAACGTCCCGCACACCCACGGAGACACAGACCCACTCAGAGTCAGCACCTGCCGGGTGTGTCCACAAGACCTGCAGGGCCTCAGGTTCTCACCAGACACACAGACTCACATGCACAGACTCAGAGAGAAAGGCCTGAGGCCATCACCCGGCGCCCGTGGGAGACAGCGAGTCACACATGGCAGGAGGGCAAGGAGTCAGCAAGGAGCCCCTTCCGGAAACGTTGGGCTAGGTTATGAGATCAACCTCCCCACAGAAAACTGTGAAAAGGCTGAACCAAATCTAAAGCCACCGCCCTGCAAGCCTTGAAGAGAGGAGATGCACTGTGAGCACCAAGCACGGGCTTGGGGACCCCAAGGGATGGCAGAACAGTGACAACGCCGGGGGGCTGCCAAGGCCACACTTGGGCTTAGTCCAGGAGCAGAGGGGGGAGGCAGAGACCACAGACAGGGCAGAGCCGCATGGTGGCGGCGTGGGCAAGCCACAGCAGCCCCACCCCAAGCCCAATGGGCTGTGTATGAAGGTCATCTGGGCCACCACAGAGCAGGGCTGCGGGACAGGGAGGGACCAGAGGGTAGTGGACATATATTTGCACCCTGAGAACCAAATTCTGGATACACCAGAGACCCCGGAGCCATCCCGGTTTGAGGCACTTGCTGGCCAGCAGTGCCCCCGGTACTTGGTGGAAGCAGAGCTTCTCAGAAGTGCACATTCCTCCCAGGCCTTGGGGGGCAAATACACATGTTCAGGGAAAGACCAGCACCCAGTCAAGGACAGCCAGACACACAGGAAACAGGAGAAGATGGGCGAGAACCAGCAGAACAGCAGACAGGACAAACGGACACACGGAGTCCAGCTGCTAGAATTACCAGGCATTTGAATTCAAGGAGACTTGAAATCGCTCTGCTCGCTTTACTCTAAGAATGACAGGCTTGCAAATCTCTTCGGGAGAAAGGAAACTGAAAGGTAACCAAACTTATTTGAAAAATAACCAGCTAGAACTTCCAGAACTGAAAGATATAACCATCCAAGTTGAAAACTGAGCAGACATTTTTGTCAGCAACTTGGCCTAACTGAAGAAGTAATTGCCCAGAAGAGAGCACAAAGAGACAAAAAGATGGAAAGTTCAGAAGGAAAAGGCAACCACTACGGAGGAGAGCATGGAAGGGTCTAACACTTGATCACAGCCACAAAAGGAGAGAGGGAGAAAGCGGGGTGGAGAAACTACTTGAAGAATGAGTGGCTAAGAATTTTTCAGAATCCAAGGAATTCAAAGTCGGATAAATAAAAAGAAACCCACCTAGTGGCATCACAGTGAGAAGAAGCTAAGAAGACCCAGAGAATAAAGAAGTTGCTGTGACAGGCGTAGTTGAATGACAACGCCAGGGAGCTCAAGGAAACAACCGCCACCGCGGGATCCGGGCCAGTGAAAAGACTGCCGAGAGCAAATGTGAGAGAAAACCAAGTTTAAGACTAGCTAACAGCCACCAGCAGAGCCTGCTGGAGGAAATTCTTATGGACACGACTCAGGCAGAAGAAAATCAATCCCAGAAGGGAGCTCTTAGGTGGTGGCAGGAATTCAGAGCAAAGAGAGTGGCAACTATATGGGTAATGGTAAATAACAAAACATAAGATAACAGTAAAAATAAATATATCACAAAAATTCCATGCAATAATAATATATGGCCTGGAGAAGGATCAATGGAATTAAAACTTTCTAAGAACCTTGTCGTGCCTGTGATGAGAGCAAAGCAGTTTCCTTTACCAAGCTCAGACTTGAATTAAATATAAATTTTAATTAAATATGAATGCTTAAATTTCTAGAGTTACCTTTAAAAGAATAGAATCAAAGAATAATGTCCATGAGAATAGAAAAAAATTTAAAAGTGAAACATAAAAATATTTAGCTAATCCTAAAAAGGTAAAAAGAAAAAGAAAACAGAGAAATTGACGTATAGAAGAGGACAAATAGAAAGCACAGATAAAACGGTAGATTAAATCAAAATAGATCAGAAATTATCACAAATTTAAGAGGACTAAATACTCAAGTTAGTTTTCAGCCTGGCTTGAAACATCCAGCTATATACTGTCTGAGAATACAGAAAGACTGGAAGCAAAAGAAAGAAAAAACGTAGCTCTGCAAACACCAAACAAAAGAAAGTCAGTGCAGCTAAATGAAGATCACAGTAGACTCTAAAGCAAATAACATTACTAGATGTAAAGATAATGACAAAAGGGTTAGGACTGCAGTAAGTTATAACTATTTTAAATGTGTATGCATCTAATAACATTGCTTAAAAATATATAAAGTGTATTATCATCAGAACCGTTTTACAGAGGACAAGAGGTTAAATGGCTTGTCTAAGCTGAAACCACACAGGCAGGGGGTTTCTGGGTGAGCCACAGTCCTGGGGAGTGGGTGACAGATGTGATACACAAAGTCATCTTGTTACAAAGTTTAAAGTTATCACAGGTCTGAATTTATTGTTGCGGTTTTAGAAAATAGTTACAACTCATTCATTTTCGTTACTTCTATTAAATCACATTTCCCAGCAGCTAAGAATTACCCTGAAGGAGGCTAGGTACGATAGCTCCTCTTCAATAACGAGGAAATTATTAAACAGACTGCAGTACACTAACTTTGTGAAAGACCATGCCAGCACTAAAAGTAAAAGTTTGAAAATGTTTGTAACATAGTGTTAAGCAGACATAACCGCAGGTCTACTATGCTTTAAAAAAGGTTTGGGCAGGGGGGGAGGGAGGAAGAGAGAGAGACAGGCAAAAGGACAAAAATCAGAAGGGAATGTGAAAATAAGAAACTGGGTTTAGATGGCGGGATTAAGGTATTTATTTTTCTGTTTTATAAATTATTTTAATGTTAGTCTGTTACAATTTTATAGATCTGAAAAAGAAAATAGCAAAATCTAAATGCTTTCCAACCCTTTCCCCAGTCTGCCTTCATTCTTGTCTCCAAACAAGCCCCCGCCCTGCTCACTGCTGAGTGGGCAGTTTGCAATCTAATACGGCAGTGCTGTGGGTGAGAGCAGTTTTTCACTGATCAATTTTACTGCATTGATTTAAGTATTCTTTGTTATTGATACTAGGTTGTGCTGCATATAAAATGGGTTGGAAAAGCATGTATATTAAAGTGCAAAATGTATAGAAAAGGCTCTGAAGGATACTTCAGTTTGGAGTGAGAGGCCATGTCTGAAGTAATTGAGGCCGTTTAACTGAGGCTGTGGCCTGGAAAGGAAAATTATCAGCTTCTGGAAGAGGCCGACACTAGTGAATAACCTAAGTTCATTTGAGAGCAAACATTTCTGGAATTGGGGTGTCGGTGAGTGCAGGTGCTATGGGCGAGAGTCGCTCAGAAGTCTCTCAGGGGGTTCAAGGCTTGTGACCCAACAATGCCCCTGACTGCCTCGTGCCTAACCCTAACCCAGAGCAATGTACGCCCGAAATAAAGTGGCACGCAGTGTGGTGAATAGAAGCTTCATATTTTCAACTTTTTATTAAGTGACTATTTCTTGGCAACCCAGTAATTTGCTTAGGTATGCTGTTTATTTATAAGTAATGTGTTTTAAGTTATATATATATATAGCAAAACTTCACACATCTCTAAAGAGAAATAGGCAAGTCCAGGACATTGTAGTAGATTTGACACACCTCTCTCAATAATCGATAGGACAAGAAGACAAAAACTCCGTAAAGATTGAAGTGGTCTTTCATAATTCAAAACATATGGAACCCTGAACATTGCATATTTTGCACATTCTCTTCAATACTCACAAAAACTGCCTATATACCAGTCCATAAAACAAACTCCAGAATATTTCAAGAATTGGTATTACATAAAGGGTATTCTCTGACCACTGTGCAATTAAGCTATAAAGCAAAAACAGAAAGATAACTAGAGAATCCCATGAGTCTAGAAACTAAGAATAACTTCTAAATAACCCACCAGAGAAAGAAGACATAATGATTGAAGTTGGAAAATGTTTTGAAGTGAATGATAAAAATGCTACATATCGAACTTGGGCAATGCAAGTAAAGTAATACTCAGGAAGTTTGGGGCTTTAAATGCCTATATTGGAAAAGAAGGCTCAAAATCAATGTGCTAACCATCCATTTCAAGAAAAAGAAGGAAAGCAGCAAAATAAATGTAAAGATTTAGGAGACAGGAAAAAAATGAAGAGAATAAAATCAAAAACAACTATGTGATAGAGAGGAACAGAGCAAAAAGTGTTTCTCTGACATGCCTAATAAAATTGAAAAACTTCTGATAAAATCAAGGAAAAAGACAATACGGACAAATAATTACCAGTGTCAGGAATAAAACAGGTAATGAACAAATGCATTATGAGCAACTTAATGCCAATAAGCTTGAAATTTCAGATGAAATGCATCTATTCCTAGGAAAATATAACTTCCAAACTTATGCAAGAAGGAATAGAAAACTTGAAAAAGCCTATAATCATTACAGAAATCCAATCTCTAATGAAAATAAAATCTTCGTACAAAGTAAACTCTAAATCCAGATGGCTTTGCACAAATTCTATCAAAAATTCAGTGAATTGACACCAGCTTTACACAAACTTTTCCACATAACAGAAAAAGAAGGAATACCCTCCAGCGTATTTTGTAAGGATATCCTAATCTTAATGCCAGCAGCCTACTTATGATGGTTTGAAAAGGAAAATCTCAAGCAAATATCACTCATGCACATAGATTTTTTAAAAATCATAAATAAAACATTATCAAACTGAATAACCACTATAATAGAATAGTACATCATGGTTACATTCAATTTATGCCCAAAAGTCAAGGTTTAACATAGAGAAAAAAGTACCCAGTTAAAGTAATTCATCCTATACAGATGAAAGGAGAAAAACCATTAGATAATCTCAATAGATAGAGAAAAGGAATTTGAGAACATCCAGCATTCATTCATGACCAAAAAAAAGAACAACTTCAGCTAATCAAAAATAGAAGGCAGGGAAGCAGATACAGCTCAAGCAACTGAGCTCCTACCACACAGGAGGTCCCAGGTTCGGTTCCCAGTGCCTCCTGGAGAAGACGAGCAAGACAGCGAGCTGGCACAATGGGCAGGTGCGGCAAGCTGACACAACAGCGTGAGACAACAAAGAGACACAAAGAGGAAAGACAATGAGAGACACAACAAACCAGGGACTGAGGTGGCTCAAGTGACTGAGCACCTCTCTCCCACATGGGAGGTCCCAGGTTCAGTTCCCAGTGCCTCCTAAAGAGAAGACTAGACACACAGAGCACAACAAATGGACACAGAGAGCATACAGCAAGCGCAAACATCGGGGGAGGGGGGAATAAATAGATAAAATTAAAATCTTTAAAAAATATATAGAAGGCAAAGGAGGCAGATTACACTGATAAAAGGTGTCCCTGAAATACCTCTAAAGGATCTCACACTTAGCAGTGTTAGCAGTTAGACGCTGAAAGTGCCTGTAGGTCAAGAGGAAGCCAGAGATTCTTGTTTCCATCCATGCCAGTCAAAAATGTGCTGGAGGCTTGTTTACATGACAAACAGCAGCAAAAGAGGAAGATAAAAAATGTACTTACTCACAGATAATAAAAATAATGTATAGATAAGACTTCCTGGGAAGATGGTGGAGGAGTGCGCTCCAGGACTCAGTCTTCCACCAGAACAACTGTTAAACAGGCAGGAATTGTCTGAATCAACTATTTTAAAACTCCAGAGGCCAGAAGAGCACTGTACAGCACCAGGGAAGAGCCGGAGGCAGAGGCTGGTAAATCACGGTAAAGAAGAGTAAACTGCTCTCTACGGGCGCTAGCTACCGGCTCCCATCCCCCACTCTCATGGCAGGCCACCATGGGGCCCAGCCCCTGGCTAGCTCACTGGAGACAGAGAGGGACGTAAAAATCCTCTTTCCCAAGATCAGGGGTGGTCATGGCTGATTACTGAGCACAGATTGTGATTAGCAAATTTGGATCATTGGGTCCCAGCTGAGGGCAGCTATTGTTTCAACCCCACCCTGGACAAAGGCAGTGGCAGCCATTGTTTCAACTCCCCCCAGACAGAAGGGAGGCGGTGGAGATTTAAAGACACAGTGCTTCCTCAGGGCTGTGGAGAAAAGTTAGCTGAAGGACTGCATTTGCTGGACAGGCCAGGAAAGCCCAGTTTTGGGGAGCTGTTGGAGAAATTTTGGGTGCTCTTCCTGGATACTTCACAGGATACTTTGGAACTGGACTGTGTCGCCTTCGTGGGTCTCTGACCCTGTTCTGGCTGGGAAGGACCAAACTGGGAAAGTCCTCCCTGGGGTGACCCTCCTCCCAGAATTTCTCCTTCAGGCAAAAGCAGCGGAGACAAAGGAGTGAAAGAAACTATAGAGCTGGAGAGTCCAGGACAAAGGCTGCTGACTTCAAACACCTGGGAGAGGGAGGTCTGTCTCATGGGAAAAAGAGGGGACAACCATGCTCCTGTAAACAAAGGAACTCCACACAACTACCAAGAAAAAGCCCAGGACATGTTAGAGGCCAAGTAAGACAAGAAAATCCCTGCACACTGCTTTTGCCTTGGGCAGAATTTCCTGAAAGGAGGTCAGAAGCTCAAGAAAATCTGTCTTATCATCAGCTGTTAAAAAAACAGGAAACAGACATCCCAGGGAGTAAATCCTAGTTAGCATTTTAAAATATTTAAAAGTACAGTGTGCAATAAAAGAGTACAAGACAAACAAACAAACAAAAAAAGCAGGAAAGAGGGTTAAAATAGAAAAGTAACAGACCTTACGGGAAAGAAAGATACAATGGACAAGATTGAAAATACCTTAGAGGCACATGAGAGCAGATTTGGATTGCTTGAAGACAGAATTAGTGATTTCAAAGACAGAATATCTGAACTGGAAAAGACAGGAGAACAGAAAGAGAAGAGAATGGAACAAATAGAGCAGGGCTCCAGGGAATTGCATGGCAACGCAAAATGCACAAACATTCACATTATTGGTGTCCCAGAGGGGGAAGAGGATGGAAATGGAGCAGAAAGAATATTTGAGGAACTAATGACTGAAAACTCCCCAATCCCTTATGAAGTACATAAATATCAATATCCAAGAAGGACAACGCACTCCAAACAGAATAAATCCAAAGAGACCTACCCTGAGACACTTACTATTCAGAATGACAAATATCAGAGATAAAGAGAGGATTCTGAAAGCAGCAAGAGAAAAGCAAAGCATCACATACAAGGGAAACTCGATAAGATTAAGTGCCGACCTCTCATCAGAAACCACGGAGGAGAGAAGAAAGTGGTATGATGTATTTAAGGCACTGAAAAAGAAAAATTGCCAGCCAAGAATTCTGTATCTGGCAAAGCTGCCCTTCAAAAATGAGGGTGAGTTCAAAGTCTTCACAGACAAACAAAACCTGATAGAATATGTTACCAAAGGACCAGATTTGCAAGAGATACTAAAGGGGGAGCTGCAGCCTGAAAGAAAAAACAAGCGCAAGAGATTTGGAAAAGAGTTTAGAAATAAAGATTATTAGGAAGGGTAAACTAAAGAATACGAAGAAAGACAATAGAACGATATGACAACAGAGAGCCAGTGGACAAAATGGATGAAGTAAGTAATGTCTTTACAGTAATAACACTGAATGTTAATGGATTGAACTCCCCAATCAAAAGGCATAGACTGATAGACTGGATTAAAAAAATATGTGCCATCTGTATGTTGTCTACAAGAGACCCACCTCAGACGTAAGGACACAACCAGGTTAAAAGTGAAAGGTGGGAAAAAGGTATTCCACGCAATTAGTAAAAAGCTGGAGTAGACCAGATAAATGTAAAATAACAACATTATATTATATGAACAATAATTATTCAGTGCAACTGGCAAATTTTTCCTGTGATCAGTATCCTGTAAGTTTTTTTTTCATACAAAATAAACACTTGTTTTTAATTGAGGAGGACTGGAAAAGAGATATATTTTTGGATAGTTCATTTTTCTTTAACCCTTTCTTATTCAGACTCTTTAATTAAAATAATCCATCTGGATCAATAATTATTTAGTCTGACTACTGTTGAACAAGATTTTGAGGTTTTCTGCCTCATAAAATTATGAGTTGGCAAATTGTTATCTGCTGTAATTCATTCCAATAAGATGTGAAGAATTCCCAATTAAGAATTTGATTATCTAGAATGATTTATGGCCTAAATGGAAATTAAATAACTAAACCAATAATTTATTTCATTCTTAGAGATTATTATGTCCAATAGTTAGAGCCATAATATAAAAATTAGAATTACGTTATAATTACTTTCTATTTGAATTATTATTTATATTTGTAAATGTTTGTTACAATGCTGTTTTTTATAATGGATTATATTAACTCTAACCTGGCCTTACACTCTTGTTTAAAATTTGTAATTTCTTTCCATCTATTTTTCTATTTATTTTACAATTTTACAATAAAAGACTTTTAACAGCTAAAAAAAAAGGCCATTGATTATATACTTTGGATAGATCCTATGGTATGTGAATATATATCAATAAAACTGCTTAATAAAAAAATAAAGAATTGTGCAATAGCCAGAAAAGAACAGCCAGAAATATGTACAGCAGGAGAAACAGAGAAAGTGAGAGGTGAGGAATTTTCTTGTTTGTTTGTCTGACTTTTTGTGTTTAGTTTTATTATTGAAATAATGAAAAAGCTTTAATAACTATTGAAGTGATGAATGCACAACTATGTGATTATACCAAATACCATTGATTGTATACTTTGGATAAATTGTATGCTTTATTAATATGTATCAATAAAATTGATTTGTTTAAAAATTTTTAAAAAGAAGAAAGACTTCAAATCAGAGTCCTAACCTCAAAACTGGAAGAACTAGAAAAAAAGAGTAAACTAAAATGAAAGCAAGCAGAAGGAAAGAAATAACAAAGATTAGAGCAGAGATAAATGAAATAGAAAAAAAAAATTGAGAGAATCAACAAAACCAAACTTGGGTTATTTGAAAAGATCAATAAAATTGACAAACCTTTAGCTAGGCTGACAAAGTGAAAAAGAAAGAGGATACAAATAATGAAAATCAGAAATGAAAAGGGGGATGTTACTACCGACCCTGCTGAAATAAGAAGGACTATATGGATATTATGTACAGCTATATGCCAATAAATTAGATAACCTAGATGAAGTGGAGAAATTCTTAGAAACACACAAACTACCTACGTTGACTCAAGAAGAAATAGAAGATCTCAACAAAACAATAACTAGTAAAGAGATTGAATCAGTAACCAAAAACCACCCAGCAAAGAAAAGCCCAGGACCAGACAGTTTCACAGGAGAATTCTACCAAACATTCCAAGATTTAACTCAAATCCTGCTCAAAGTAAAGTCTTCCAAACAATTGAAGAGGAGGGAACACGCCCTAACTCATTCTACAAGGCCAAAATCACCCTTATACCAAAGATGGACAAAGATACCACAAGAAAATAAAACTACAGATCAATACCTCTCATGAATATAGACGAAAAAATCCTCAGCAAAATACTAGCAAACCAAAGCTTTGACAGTTTGAGATTATTTATGTGACTCCCAAAATAGAAAGGTTAAGCTTGTAAATTAATCTATTCTCCTGGGTGTGATACCCTTTGATTATATTGGATTCGGTATAATCCAATACTGAAGGGGCCCTTGATTTAAATTACCTCTTAAGGTTAGGGTTTTGATTTGACCATGTCAGTAAGGCGTGACTTAGATGGAGACCCTGCCCCCTTTGGTGGGCCAATATAAGTGGACACTCACTCAGGAAGGCACACGAGAAGAGAGAGAGCTCTGTCACTTTTGATCCTGGGGCCCTGGGGAGAGATGAGCTATTTGCCTGACATCTTATGCTGACCTTGGGAAGAGAGTCTAGACTGATACAGGAAACCCTGAGAGACAAGCCCTATGCCAGCCTACAGCTGAGATGGGGAAGAAGCTGGGTCCACAGAGCCTCAAAGGAAGAGGAAGCCCAGAGGGCAAGGCTGAAACCTGACAGAGATCACCCACCATCTTGCTGCAACAGGTGGCAGCTGACTTTGGTGAGAAAATACCTCTTATGATACCTTGAGTTGGACTTTCCATGGCCTCGGGACTGTAAGTTTTTATCCCAAATAAATGCCCTTTATAAAAGCCAACAGATTTCTGGTACTTTGCATCAGCACCACTTTGGCAGACTAATAGAAAAATCCAGCAGTACATTTTAAGAGGTATACTCCATGATGGACAGGAATTTATCCCTGGTACGCAAGGTTGGTTCAAAATAAGAAAATCAGTTAATGTATGTAATATACCGCATTAATAGAATGAAGGAAAAAAACACATCATCTCAATAGACTCAGAAAAGGCATTTGACAAAATCCAGCACCCTTTCTTGATTAAAAACACTTAGAACCCGAGGAATAGGAGGGAACTTCCTCAGCATGATAAAGGGCATCTATGAAAAACCCACAGCTAACATCCTACTTAATGGTGAAAGACTGAAAGCTTTCCCTCTAAGATCAGGAACAAGACAAGGATGCCCACTGTCACCACTGTCACTCGATGTTATACTGGAGGTTATTGCCAGAGCAATTAGGCAAGAAAAAAAATAAAAGGCATCCAAATTAGAAAGCAGAAAGTAAAACTTTCCCTGTTTGCAGATGAAATGATCCTATATACAGGAAACCCTGAAAAGCCACAACAAAGCTCCTAGAGCCAATAAATGAACTCAGCAAGGCGACAGTGTACAAGATCAACACCCAAAAATCAGTAGTGTTTCTATACACAAGCAATGAAAGGTTGGAAGATGAAATCAATAAAAATATTCCATTTACAACAGCAACTAAGATGATCAGATATCTAGGAATAACTCTAACCAAGGAATGTAAAGGACTTGTACACAGAAAACTATAAAACATTGCTAAAAGAAATTAAAGAAGACCCAAATAAATGGAAGGATATTCCATATTTATGGATTGGAAGATTAAATATTGTTAAAATGTCAATACTACCAAAAGCAATCCACAGATTAATGCAATCCTAATCAAAATTCCAACAACCTTCTTTGCAGAAATGGAAAAGCTAATCATCAAATTTATGTGGAAGGGTAAGGGGCTGTGAATAGCTAAGCCATCGTGAAAAGAAGAATGAAGTTGGAGGGCTCACACTTCCCTGTCTTAAAACTTATTACACAGGAAGATGG
>PVKH010033150.1:0-12055 GCA_004027955.1 Chaetophractus vellerosus | reverse complement strand
TGTTGGCTTGCCTTCTCGAGGCGGTCTGCCCATTCGAGGAGGCCCCGGGGACCAAACCCGGGGCCTCCCATGTGGTAAACCGGTGCCCTACCAACTGGGCTACAGCCGGCCCCATGCCATCTATTTTTAACACAGTATCTTCATCATTCACATTGATGCAAGAATATCACAATATTGCTATTAACTATAGTACATAAATTACATTGATTGTATTTTCCCCATGCATCTCCATATTCTTACCAGCTTGTAATAATGATATGCCTTTGTTCTAGTTCATAGAACATTCTTGTATTTGTACTATTAACCTCATCCACCTCCAGGTTCACTATGTTATTCAGTCCCTAGATTATCATCCCATAAATTTTGATATGTTCTGTTCTTGTTTTCATTGGTCTCAAGATATTTACCCATTTCCCTTGCAATTTCTTCTTTGTCCCACAGTTTAAGAGTGTATTATTAAACTATGGACCAAAATAAACTTACTAGTATTCTACTATAGACTACTTGTGATTCTAGCAATGGAAGAAATATCATTGTTGTGGAGGCAATGCCCAATCAATGTTCTGGGGTTAGGGAGAGGGGAAAACAGGTATAATAGGGGAGAGTTTTCAGGGCTTGGGAATCATCTGAATGACATTACAATGACAGATACAGGCTATTATATATCCAGCCATAACCTGCAGAGTTGAATGGGAGTGAGTGTAAACTACAATGTAAACTATAATCCATGCTTAGTGGCAATGCTCCAAAATGTGTTTATCAATTGCAATGAATATACCACACTGGTGAAAGATATTGCTAATGTGGGAAAATGTGGGAGGTGTGGGGAGCGGGACATATGGGAATCCCCTATAAATTCTCCATAACATTTATGTAATCAAAGTATGTTTTAAAAAAAACAAAAAAAAAGTGTGGGGGGGAGTGTATTATTGGGAGCAGATGTGGCTCAAGCAGCTGAGTGCCCACAAACCATGTGGAAGTTCTAGGGTTTGGTTCCAGTGCCTCCTAAAGAAGACAAACAACCAACAGACAACAAGAAAAAACAATGAGCAAACAGATGGGGGCCATCTCAGAGCAAGGGAAGACTGTATTATTTAATTTCCATACATTTTTGTATTTTCCAGTTATTTACTTGTTATTGATTTCCAGTTCATTCCATTATGGCCAGAGAAGATGCTTTGTATAATTCCAATCTTTTAAAATTTATTAAGGCTTGTTTTGTGATGCAACATGTGGTCTATCCTGGAGAATGATCCATGTGCACTGAGAAGAATGTATATCCTGCCGTGTCAGGGTGCAACGTTCTGTATATGTCTGTTAGGTCTAGTTCATTCCTCCTATTATTCAAGTTCCCTGTGTCCTTATTGATCTTTTGTCTAGATGGTCTATCTGTTAATGAGATATTAAGTCTCCAACTGTTATTGTAGAGGTATCTATTTTTCCCTTCAGTTTTGCCAGTGTTTGCCTCATGTATTTTGGGGCACTGTGGTTAGGTGCATAAATATTTATGATTGTTATTTCTTCTCGGTGCATTGCCCCTTTTATTAATATATAGTATCCTTCTTTGTCCCTTATAACAGCTTTTGACTGAAAGTTTATTTTTTCTGATATTACTATAGCTGCCCTAGCTCTTTTCCGGTTACTGTTTGCATGGAATGTCTTTTTCCAATCTCTCACTTTCAACCTGTCTCTGTCTTTGGGTTTAAGGTACGTTGCTTGTAAACAATGTATAGTTGGGGGCCGGCTCGATAGCCCAGTGGATAGGGCGCCGGCATACCACATGGGAGGCCCTGGGTTCGATTCCCGGGGACCTCTCCTAGCGGGCAGACCGCCTTGAGAATGGCAAGCCGCCATGGGCGGGCCGGAGCCGCCGTGGGCAGGGCAAGAAGCTGCCACGGACAGGGCAAGATCCGCCACGGGCAGGGCAGGTCACCCGTGGATGGAGCGCAGCCAGCCACCCGCGAACTGAATCAAGCGCCGGCCGTGAACGGACGCAGAAACTGCCCACAAGCGGGGAAAGCCGCGCCTGCGCAGTGACCACTCTCGGCGCGTCACCGCAGCGGGGGGAAGGGGAGATATGTAATAAAATAAATAAATCTTTATTAAAAAAAAAAACAACAATGTATAGTTGGATAATACTTTAAAAAATATACAGTCTGCCAATATTTGTCTTTTTATTGGGGAGTTTAATCCATTAACACTCAATGTTATTATTGTATAGTAGTTCTTACTTCAGCCATTTTGTCCTTTGGTTTTTATATGTCATATCTTTTATGATTCTCTTTTCTTTTATTGCAACCTCATTTTCTGTATAGTTGATCTTTTAACAAATCAATTTCATTGATACATATTAATAAAGCATAAATCCATCCAAAGTGTACAAACAATGGTATTCGGTATAATCACATAGTTGTGCATCCATCACTCCAATAATTTCTAGAGCATTTTCATTATTCCAGTAATAATAATAATAATAATAAAACACAAAACCCAACCAAACAAACTCATCACCTTTCAATCTCTCAATGCTTCCCTTGACATACATAGCTGCTATTCTGTTTCCTTCTCTCTAATTAATTAGTATTTTTATATTTTGTAAAATCAGTCTTATGTATGCAATATCACCAATATTCATATTTTACATGAGGTTTCACTATGTTTACAGTCCCATATTACATTTTTTAGCTTTCCTTCTAGTAATATAAATGTCCTTAGGCTTTCTTTTTCAACCACTGTCATACCCATATAATAGCTCTGCTAGTCAAGAACAGCCTGATGTGTTCTTACCATTTCCATTCATTTCCAAAGATTTACAAACAACTTTTTAACCAATTCTGCAAAGATTAAACATCAGCTTTCCATTCTCTACTCTCAATCTATTTTCTGGTGACCTATATTGTAATTATTAATTCCATGAGTTTACATATTTAGTTCATAATAGTGCAATCATACAGTACTTGTCCTTTTGTGTCTAGCTTGCTTCATTCAACATATCCATGTTGTCATATGCTTCACAACTTCATTTCTTCTTACTGCTGCATAATCCATTGTGTGAATACACCACAATTTGATTATCCATTCATTAGTTGATGGACACCTGGGTTGTTTCCAACTTTTGGCTATCATGAACAATGCCGCTATGAACATCAGTGTGCAGATGTCTATTCTTGTCATTGCTCTCAGTCCTTCTGGGACCTAGCAATGGTATTGATGGATCACCTGGCAAGTCTATATTCAACTTCCTTAGGAATTGCCAGACAGTATTCCACAATGGCTGCACCATTCATCCTTCCCACCAATAGTGAATAAGCATTCCTATCTCTCCACATCCTCTCCAACATTTACAGTTTTCCAACTTTTTAATAACGGTCAGTCTAACAGATGTGTAATGATATCTCACTGTAGTTTTGATTTGAATTTCCCTAATCACTAGTGACGTTGAACATTTTTTCATGTGTTTCTTCGCCATTTGTGGGTGGCTGGCTGCGCTTCCTTTTCAAGTCTTTTGCCCATTTTTTTTTAAAGATTTATTTATTTTATTACATATCTCCCCTTCCCCCCGCTGCGGTGACGCGCCGAGATTGGACACTGCACAGGCGCGGCTTTCCCCGCTTGTGGGCAGTCTCTGCATCTGTTCACGGCCGGCTTTTCAGTTCACGGGTGGCTGGCTGCGCTCCATCTGCGGGAGACCTGCCCTGCCCGTGGCGGCTCTTGCCATGTCCGTGGCAGCTTCTTGCCCTGCCCACGGCGGCTCCGGCCCGCCCATGGCGGCTTGCCATTCTCAAGGCGGTCTGCCCACTAGGAGAGGTCCCCGGGAATCGAACCCAGGGCCTCCCGTGTGGTATGCCGACGCCCTATCCACTGGGCTATTGAGCCGGCCCTTTTGCCCATTTTTAAACTTAATAGTTTGTCTTTTTATTGTTGAGTTGAATGATCTCTTCATATATCATGGATATTAAACCCTTATCGGATATGTGATTGCCAAATATTTTCTCCCACTGAGCTGGCTGCTTTTTCACTCTTTTGACAAAGTCCTTCAAGGTGCAAAAGGGTTTAATTTTGAGGAGGTCCCATTTATCTATTTTTTCTTTTGTTGCTCATGCTTTGGGCATAAGGTTTAAGAAACTACCACCTACCACCAGGTCTTGAAGATGTTTTCCTACATTTTCTTCTAGGAGTTTTATGGTTGTTGCTTTTAGATTTAAGTCCCTGATCCATTTTGAGTTAATAAGGTGTGAGATGGGGGTCTTCTTTCTTTCTCTTGCATATGGATATCTAGTTCTTCCAGCACCATTTATTGAATAGACTGTTCTGGCCCAGCTGGGTGGGCTGAACAGCCTTGTCAAAAATCACTTGACTGTAGATGTGAGGGTCTATTTCTGAGTTATTGATTCAGTTCCATTGGTCAATCTGTTTGTCTTTATGCCAGTGCCATGCTGTATTTACCATTGTAGCTAAGTAATATGCTTTAAAGTCAGGAAATGAGAACCCTCTAAATTATTCTTCTTTTTAAAGACATTTTTTGCTATTTGGAGCCCCTTACTCTTCCAAATAAATTTAATTATTGGATTTTCAATTACTGCAAAAAAGGTTGTTGGGATTTTTAATGGAATTGTGTTGAATCTGTAAATTAGTTTGGGTAAAATTAACATCTTAATGATATTTAGTCTTCTAATCTATGAACACAGAATTTCCTTCCATTTATTTGTCTTCATCAGTTTCTTTTAGCAATGTTTCGTAATTTCCTGAATATCCGTACTTTATGTCCTTGGTTAAGTTTATTCCTAAATATTTGATGTTTTAGTCATTATTATAAATGGAATTTTTTTGTTTCCTCCTCAGATTGCACATCAGTAGTGTATAGAAATACACTATAGAAATTGATTTTTGCGTATTAATTTTGTATCCCATCACTTTGTTGAACTCATCTATTAATTCTAGTAGCTTTGCAGGGGATTTTTCAGTATTTCTAGATATAGGATTATATCATAAGCAAATAGTAAAAGTTTTACTTCTTCCTTTCCTATTTGGTGGATTTATTTCTTTATTCTTGCCTAATTGAATGACAATGGTGACAGTGGGCATCCTTGTCCTGTTCCTGATCTCAGCAGGAAAACTTTCAAATCTTTCACCGTTTCAGTCTTTCACCATTGAGTACAATGCTAGATGTGGGTTTTTCATATATGCACTTTGAGAAAGCTTCCTTCTATTCCTATCTTTTGGAGTGTTTTTATCAAGAAAGAGTGTTGTATTTTGTCAAATGCCTTTTCTGCATCAATCAAGAGGATCATGTGATTCTTCTTCAATTTATAATGTGCTTTACTACAATAATTTTATTGTGTTCAACCACCCTTGCATTACTGGGATAAAACCCAATTAATTGTGGTGTATAATTCTTTAAGTGTGCTTTTGGATTTGGATTGCCAGTATTTTATTAAGGATTTTTGCATCTATATTCATTAGAGATATAAGTCTGTAATTTTCTTTTTTTGTAGTATCTTTATCTGGTTTTGGTATTGGGGTAATGTTGGCTTCCTAGAATGAGTTTGGTAGCATTCTTACCTGTTCAATTTTTTGGAAGAGCTTCAGCAGGATTGGTATTAAATCATCTTTGAATGATTGGTAGAATTCACCTGTGAAGCCATTTGGTCTCAAACTTTTCATCTTTGGAGGTTTTTGACAACTGTTTCAATCTCCTCACTTGTGGTTGGTTTGTTGAGGTCTTCTGTTTCTTCTAGGGTCAGTGTAGGTGGCTCGTGTGTTTCTAGGAATTTTTCCATCTGGTCTACATTGTCTAGTTTTTTGGCATATGGTTGTTCATAGTATCCTCTTATAATCTCTCTTATTTCTGTGGGGTCAGTGGTAATGTCCCCCTTCTCATTTCTGATTTTATTTATTTGTGTCTTCTCTCTTTTTTTCCTTATCAGTCAAGCTAAGGGTTTGTCGATTTTTTTTATATTCTCAAAGAACCAAATTTTGGTTTTGTTGATTCTATTGATTTTTTTGTTCTCTATTTCATTTATTTCTGCTCTGATCTTTACTATTTCTTTCCTTCAGCCTGGTTTGAGATTAGTTTGCTGTTCTTTTTCTAGTTTCTCCAGGCATACAGTTAAATCTTCAGTTTTAGCTCTTTGTTCTTTTTCAATATAAGCATTGAAGGCTATAAATTTCCCTCTCAGCACTGCCTTTTTGGTGTCCTGTAGGTTTTGATATGTTGTTTTCTCATTTTCATTTGTCTCAAGATATTTGCTGAATTCTCTTTCAATTTCTTCTTTGACCCATTGATT
Source organism: Chaetophractus vellerosus (assembly GCA_004027955.1). Classification (NCBI taxonomy): domain Eukaryota; kingdom Metazoa; phylum Chordata; class Mammalia; order Cingulata; family Chlamyphoridae; genus Chaetophractus; species Chaetophractus vellerosus. Next base: position 5,768 of record PVKH010033150.1, on the reverse strand, counting down.
ATTTAAGAGTGTTGTTTAATCTCCATATATTTATGAATTTTCCCTTTTTCTCTCCATTATTGATTTCTAGCTTCATTACGTTATGATCAGAGAAAGTGTTTTATATAATTTCATAATTTTAAAATTTATTGATACTTGTCTTGTGACCCAACATAGGTCTATCTTGGAGAAGGATCAATGAGTACTTGAAAAGAATGTATATCCTGCTGTTTGGTATAAAATGTTCTATAGATATCTGTTAAGTCTAGTTAATTTATCATATTATTCAAGCTCTCTGTTTCTTTATTTATCCGCTGTCCAGATGTTTTATCCAATATTGAGAGCAGTGTATTGAAGTCTCCAACTATTATTGCAGAGACATCTATTTCTCCCTTTGCCAATGTATGCCTCAAGTATTTTGGGGAACTCAGGTTAGGTGCAAAAATATTTAGTACAGTTATTTCTTCTTGGTAACTTGCCTTAAATACATCATACCACTTTATTCTCTCCTCCACGATTTCTGATGAGAGGTCAGAACTTAATCTTAACAAGATTCCCTTGTATGTGATGCTTTTGGAATCCTCTCTTTATCTCTGATATTTGTCATTCTGAATAGTATGTGTCTCAAGGTAGGTCTATTCATATTTATACTGTTTGGGGTGTATTGTCCTTCCTGGATATTGATACTTATGTCTTTCAAAAGGGTTGGGAAGTTTTCAGTCATTATTTCCTCAAATATTCTTTCTGCCCCTTTTGCATTTTCTTCTTCTTCTGGGACAACAACAATGCATATATTTGTGCATTTTGCTTTGTCATTCAATTCCCTGAGACCCTGATCCATTTTTTCCATTCTCTTTTCTTTCTGTTCTGTCTTTTTGAGTTCAGATATTCTGTCTTCAAAATCACTCATTCTGTCTTTGAGCAATTAAAATCTTCTCTTATGTGCCTCTAATGTATTTTTAATCTCATCCATCAAGTCTTTCATTCCCATAAGGTCTGTTACTTTTCTTTGTGGGCTTTCAAATTGATCTTTATGCTCACCCAGTGTCTGCTTAAAATCCTTTTTCTTTTTAGTCATATTTTCTTTCAATTCTTTAAATTGATTTAGGAGAGTTGTGTGATTATCACTGATTAATTGTTTTAAATTCTGTATCTCTTCAGGATATTTGCTCCTTTGGCTGGGCCTTCTCTTCTTGTTTCCTAGTAAGGCTTATAATTTTTTGCCAATGTCTAGGCACCTAACTATGTTGGTGAATTTACTCTGATGGCCAATTTCTCTCTCTTGCCTACTGTTTTTCTTTCACAGCTCTTCTTTGATATTTGGTTCAACTTATTCTAACTCTTTAAAATTGCCCAGATTAAGTGATCAATATCATGACAGGGTCTTACTAATGGTGCTCAAATTTTCTCCCAGGAGTTAAGAGTACAGAGAGAACCAAAAGCAGTTTTTGTCCATGCAATTTCCAGTCTAGCCAGCAGATGGCGCTCGTCTGTGCACTTTTCCACAGAGGTGTTTCTTTCAATTTCTGTTTTCCTGGGTTTTGGTGTGACCAGAGCAGGATTCAAAGCGGGCTCTGCTGGCTGAATTCACTGAAGAAAAGCCCCCCCCCCAATTCCCCTCCCTTTTCCCTTGTAACAGCTGACAGGGCAGAAGATGTCTGTTCTCCTCTCAGTCAGCTGCAGTGAGCCAGGGGTTTTACCCAAGCTTAATATCTTGGGGAAGGGAGAGGGGAGCTCTTCCCTGCCACCATGGGGGCTTGGTAACTCATGGTTGTTGTTTCAGGTTCTTCATCTCTCTGTCCTTCACCCTCCTGGGGGTTGTGAATCACTGTCCTGGTCAGCTGACCCCCAAAGCAGGTCCGTCAGACAACTTTTGGCTCTTTCTCCATTGTTTTTGTGAGAGTGTTAAGCCTTGCCTACTAATCCAAAACCATCTTCTTACAGTTCCTATAGTTGATCTTTTGTGATGTATCTGACTGTTCCCTTTCTCATTTTTGTTTCTGTATATTTTTAAGTACTTTCTTTGTGGTTACCCTGAGGTTTATATTACAGAAACTACATCTATAACCTACTAATTTGAAAAGATACCAACTTAGCTTCAATAGCCTACGTGTTCTCTGCTTCCATATCCTCTGTTCCCTGCCCCTTTTTTTAGGTTTCTTTTTTTTTAAAGATTTATTTTATTATTTATTTCTCCCCCCTTGTTTTTATGTAGCACTTATCAGCACTCACTATGTGCTCTTTGTGACTGTTCACTCTTTTTTTTTTTTTTTTTTTTTAGGAGGCACTGGGAACTAAACCCAGGACCTCCCATGTGGGAGGGAGGCACCCAATGGCTTGAGCCACCTCCATTCCTGCTTGTTGTGTCTCACATTGAGTTTCCTTGTTGTGTCTCTTCATTTCATCATCTCACTGCATCATCTTGTTGCATCATCTCATTGTGTCATCTTGTTACATCAGCTCACCATGCCAGCCTGTTACATCAGCTCGCTGTCTTGCTCATCTTCTTTAGGAGGCACCAGGAACCAAACCTGGGACCTCCTATGTGGTAGCCTGACACCCAGCTGCTTGAGCCCCATCCACTTCTCTGTTTCCCCTCTTTATGTTGTTTTTGTCCCACTTCACCATTTTATATTTTGCATGTACATTATCAGGAAATATACCTTTTTCTTATTATATTGTATTCTGGCTCTTAAAGGAATTTAAAAGTAGAGTTGAATATTGAGGATACAATTCTATTGGGTTTTGCATTTATCCTTTTAGTTACCTTTATGGATGATCTTCATTTCTTCACACTACTCCAAGCTACTTTCTCCTGTCTTTTCCTTTCAACCTACAGAACTCCCTTTGGTAATTCTTGTAGGGGAGGTCTTTTGGTGATGATCTCTCTCAGTTTCTGTTTATCTATGAATATTTTAAACTTTAAACTCTACCTCATTTTTGAAGGACAGCTTTGCCAGATAAAGAATTTTTGTCTGGCAGTTTTCCTCTTTCAGTACCTTAAATATATCATAACAGTGCCTTCTCATCTCCATGTTTTCTGATGAGAAATTGGCTTAGTTTTTTTGATGATCCCTTGCATGTGATGAATCACTTTTCTCTGGCTGTTTTTAGAATTCTCTCTTTATCTTTGGCATTTGACATTCTGATCAGTATGTGTTTTGGAGTAGTCTATTAGGATCAATTTGTTTGGAGTATGTTATGCTTCTTGGACATGTATATTTATGATTTGCATAGGGGTTGGGAAATTGGGGGCCATTATTTCCTCAAATAGTCTTTCTGCCTCTTTTCCCTGCTCTTCTTCTTGTGGGACACCCGTGAAGTATATGTTTGTGTATTTCATGCTATCATTCAATTTTTTTCTATTTTTTTCTCTATCTGTTCTTCTGACTGGATGGTTTTGATGGTTCTGCCTTCTAGGTTGCTACTTCTTTCTTCTGCCTGTTCAAATCTGCTGTTGTATGTCTTTAATGTATTTTTAATCTCCACTATTTTCATCCCCATAATTTCTGTTATGTTTCTTTTTATACTTTCAAATTCTTCTTTATGTTCACAAATTGTATTCTTAATATCCTTTATTTCTTTATACATATCTCCTTGAATTGATTTAGGAGATTTGTTTGAACTTTGATTAGTTATTCCAAATTCTGTGTCTGCTTTGAAGTTTTCATTTGTTCTCTTGACAGAGCTGTATCTTCCTGTTTCTTAGTATAGCTTGTATTTTTTTACTGATGTCTAGGTACCTGATTTTCTTGATGAGTTAACTCTGAAGGTCAGTTTCTCTCTCTTGTCTAGGGTTTTATTTTTTATTGGTTTTGTGTTAAGATTCTTCTTGGATGCTTGGTCCAACCTATTCTAGACCTTTAGAATAGCCTGTGTTTATTGATCAGATTTTCTCAGCCCTTTTTCATCTTGTCTTGGATATGTGGTACAATTTTTAAGGTTGTACTTGTTGTGTAATTGTTTCACCTTCTCTGTTATTTCTCTGGGTATCTTGATCTGTTCTGCTTGTTTTTATGCAGAATTTTCTCCCCAGCTTCTGTGATTTGTTTAAATTCTCTCCCTTGCTCAGTGCCCCATTTTGCTTACTCTTTTCAGTTCTGGGGTCTTTCTGTCTTACAGCAGTTTAATTTAATCCCATCCCTTTTTTTTTCTTCTGTGAGGCTTCTAGGGCATCCCTCCTCAGGAAGCCAGATGGAGTAAATCCAGAAAGATGGGTCACTACAGAAAAGTCCAGTTTGGATTTAGATGGCCCAGCCAACAGAAACTAGACTGAGTGAGTGCAGCACCTGCCAACCACAGTTCCACCATGGTCTCTTGCTCTCTCTTTTTTTCCCTCTGGGACCCCCTTTTTTATGTAGCACTTATCAGCAGCTTGTTTTCCACCCTGGGTCTCCACAGACTTGTATCCCTGTGCCTGAGTATGAGTGGGGCTCCAACTCACTGCTGTGGGTAGCTATACAGTCTCTGTCCCTGGTTGGATGTGTGGGAGGAGGGAAGGATCTGGGTTGCTGCCTCTAAGCAAAATCCAAGCTGCACAGGACTGTGTGATGGAGAGGAAAGTGGGCCAGTAGTCCAGGATGGAAGTTCCCTACCTGATATTTTCTTTTTTCTTTGATTCAGCATTTGTGCAGTCCTTCTCCAGTCTCTATTGTCCTCCAGAGTTCTAAGTAAGTGGGTTTTTTCCTTTTATTTGCTGAATCCCTGGTGAGGTTTTTTTCAGGGGATGTCTTATGTTAACATGTTGATGGCCTTCTTAACCCTTCTTGACACTCTCATTTAAAGCCTGTCCCCACTCAGATTATTGTGACAAATCTATTGAGGACTTTGGTGATTGTAATTTAGATTTCATGCCACCCCAGCTCCTATATTTGGAAAACCATGCAACATCCTAACTTAATATAGTTTCTTTTTTTTTTTTAAAGATTTATTATTTATTTATTTATTACATATACCCCCTCTTCTGCTTGCTCTTTCTGTGTGGCCATTCTTCTGTGTTTTTCCATGTCTGCTCCCTGTCTCCCCCCCGTCTTCTGCGGCGACGCACCGAGTCGGCCCTCCGCGGTGGTGGCTCGCTCCGTTCATGGGTGGCTCCATTCCATTTTCACGGGAGGCTCCGCTCCATGTTTTGCGGGCAGCAGTCCTCCATGTTTTTGCGGGCTGCTGGCTTCCACGGCCGTTCACAGGCAGCAGCTCTGCTTTTTCACGAGTGACTTTGCCATGCCCGTGGGGGCTCCACCGTGCCCGTGGTGGCTTTCTGCCCTGCCCACAGTGGCCCTGCCCCGCCCATGGCGGCTTGCCCTCCTCAAGGCCATCTGCCCGCTCGGAGAGGCCCCCGGGAACCGAACCCGGGCCTCCCATGTGGTACCCCAGCGCGCTCTTTATCCACTGAGCTATCCAGCCGGGCCCAATATAGTTTCTTTTCTGCTCCAATGACCCTTACTTCCTCTTCACTTCAGTTACCTAATCACGTAGACGTTCCTTAGAACTTGTTTCCATACTAACTGCATGATCTCTCCTACCCTCTTTCTGGCTCCCCTATTGATAACCCTTCTATGAGGAAAGGAGGGGAACTTTCTATTGGTCCTTTCAGGAGAGTCTGGATCATAGAAGGGAAAAATAGTAATACCCTGTTACATATGTGTTATCACTAGTTAGGTCCAAACAATCCGTGGCATCTCTTACCGTGGTGATCTTAGCTAAGCCATTTTGGAGAACCGGTTTGCCCATCTATATTTATGTCAAGATTAGAGCAAGTTTCAGCAGGTTTCATCCACCCTTCTTTCCCT
>PVKH010033149.1:0-12064 GCA_004027955.1 Chaetophractus vellerosus | reverse complement strand
ATCTGCTCTCTGCTGCCTCTTATCTAGCCTTCCATACTTGAGACCACCCCCACCGAGGGGCAGGGCTCAACGTCTCACTGATGTGGCAGTTAACGCCCTACTCACAACTCAATCATGCCCAGATGAACAGACCAGCTTACAAACATAATCTAATCTATATTTTTGGAATTCATAATTAAATCAAACTCAAACCATTACACATATGCACATAGCTACATCTTTAGGAATCAACTGTTCTCTTAATTGCTTTTATCACTTGACAATACATAACTCGTTTCACCCTTTTTGCCCAACCCTGACAAAAATCACCTGCTCTTTTATAATATGTAGCACAAAGAAAGACATTTCTTTATGCTGAGTTTGTCCAAGCAGTTGTTCTTTGGAGCCATTTTCTGCTCCCTATCACTCCCAGCTCATCAGTGGGTTCACCTCTCATTTCTCTCACTTTTCAGCTGGTCACCACGGAGCTCTGGGACACCCTCCTTCTAGAACAGGGGTTCTTAAGCTTTTTTGTTCCATGGACACCTTTGTGAATCAGGTGAAAACCATGGACTCCTTAAGTCCACACTATGCTGTATATTACTTAATAAATATATCACACCCACTCCAACATGTCCCCACAAGAATAATGATTTTTTGAATTTCTATTCAAGCTCACAGACCCCTTAATAAGAACCCTTGCTCCAGAATATTGCTTCCCCCCCCCCCCTGAAAACATGGTGGCTTAGGGAATGTAAGGCAAGTTACACTTTCCTATACTATGAACAATTATAATACCTGAACTCAAGTCTGTACATGTATATTGGACATTCTAATGTGTTATAGTAAATTAAAAGATTTACAAAGAAAGGAAGAAAATTGTAAAACTGTTTACTCTTTTTGACACTCTCATGATTTAAGGAAAAGACATTCAAGAAGTCGCCGCTCTTAGACAGTCGTTCCTGGTAATTTTCCTTTTCCAGACCTTGCTCCCATAAACTCAGGCCTTCATCTGTCTGTGAAAACATAAAGAGCAAAACAAGGATAATGTTATTTCTTTCCTTATGAGGTATTGTAAAGGATTAAATGAATTAATATGTATAAAATATTTAGTGCCTGGCAGAGTATAAGTACTATATAACTTCTATTATTGTTGTAATTATTGAGAAGGCAGAATAAAATCCTAGTTGTCTATATTGTGCAAAATCACTTCCCTAACATAGAGAAACTATTTCATATTACTATCCAGAGAAAATCAGACACTTTTGTTTATATTTACATTGTCTTTGAAATTATGGTTGTCCAGTCTTCTGGGAATAAGGACCATGACATTGTTAAACCACAAGCATGTTACCTATACTTAAGCTACAAAAAGACTCATCTAAAGCTTTGGAATTCGGACTATGAGTTAAGTTCCTGGAAAATGTGCATGTTATGGTCTCTGTCTTAGGGATGCAAGTGAACACAAGCTAACTGTATTCTTCCAGTTACATATATATCAAGAGCATTTCCCACATCTTTAAATAATCTTTTAAAACTAATATTGATTATGGATATGCTGAAGTGAGCTGTTGAAACAGAATCTTCTTTCATGAAAAAATTTTTTTTTTCAAAAAGCTTTAGAAGGAGCTATTATCTCTCTAGGCTTTTCCAGGATGGCTTGCAAAATGATCCACTTCCTATCCCAGATACTTCATGCAAGCTAAGAGTAGACTACAATTGTTTAAATTGATTGTCTACATAGCTAAAGCACACATACCCTCAAGGCAGAATAAATGTATATCTAAAACCTACTGTAAGTGGCCATTTTAATTTAACAAACAAAAAGATGCTGGGGTCCCACTCTATACTGAATGTACAAATATGAATAAGAACCCAGCCCCTACTCTGAGGGTGTGCCTTCCAGAATGCAATGGAAGTACATGAGGAGAATGATGAGCTTTACAAGGATATTGACCAAGTCATTCTGGTTAAAGTTTTTCACCATTTTAGATGTTATTGAATACAGGAAAAGTAGAAAGAAGAGTTCAGATAATCACAAGACAATCTTTTCCATTTACCAAGTGCTGAAAAATAAAATCAGAAAATAGAATTGTTAACATGGGCTGATCAGGATCTAAGTGATGGATCATTTTACAAGAGCATAAAATTAGTATAACCTGTGGGACAAAGTAGATGAAGAAAAGGTAGATTCTTTAAGCTTGTTGCTAGTCCCTTTCTGTGAGATAGATTTAGCTGTTTTTAATGAGAAAAATTCTACAAGTTATCCATCAATCAGACATGTTAGGAACACAATGATCATAGCGGTGCCTTTTACTGCATTATTTTTGGATACCTGCCTGATAATAAACATGTAAATATTATTCTGTTCTCAAGTTATATATACTTGCCATGGGAAAATTCTAGCTTATATAAAATTGTCAATAAAATTCTATTCAATAAAATTGAATAGAAGTAGAAAATTTACATTATGAACAAAAATTCACTGTGGTCTAGTGGCAAGGTCAAGCCCTAAGAAGCAGCAATTGGCATTAATTTCAGTGTATTTGTTATTTCCTGTCTCCATAACTCCCATATCATATTGACTCATCCTAATACCATTACTAGAAAACAACAGTTTTTTAAAAAAAATACAGGGGGTCTTTTAGAAACCTCAAAGTATAGCCACCTAATACAAAGCTTGTAGCTAGGCATGAATGAGTCACTAGGTTTACTTTTGGCTGGTTGTGAGGCAGTTAGAGCTGATACAAAAGCAGCAGAAATATATTCAAAATTATTTTATTCTTTGGCAAAATTTAGGTTGTACACCATCTGTGACAGTTTGAAGTTCTTTTAAGAATCCCCATGGGGCCGGCTGTAGTCCAGTGGGTAGGGTGCCAGTTTACCAGATGGGAGGCCCTGGGTTTGGTCCCGGGTTTGGTCCCCAGGGCCTCCTTGAGCGGGTGGACCACCTCAAGAAGGCAAGCCAACGTGGGCGGTGCAAGCCCCTGTGGGCAAAAAGGCAAGCCCCCATGGGCAAAGGCAAGTCCCCGCGAGCAAGGGGGATCCCCTGCGAGCAGCTGGGCCACCGTGCTGGTGAGCTGACTCGGCGGGTCACCCCAGCAGGGGGAGACGAGCAGACACAGAGGAACGCAGAGGAATAAATGAACACAGCAAGAACAAGCAGAGGGGGGGATATAATAAATAAATAAATGAATAAAAAAGAATCCCCAAAAGAAAAAGATTATTTTTTTTGAACTCTTCCATTCCTGTGGGTGTGGGGCCCTTTTGGTTGGACTAGGTTAGTGAGGCATGCTCAGGTTGGGTCCCAGCCCTCTTACTGGAGCTTTATAAAACAGAGATGCACAGAGAGAGAGACCGAGAAAGGACGCTTCCATACTGATCTGGCCATGTGAGAGAGAGGACTGAAGGGAAACAGAGAAGCCCCGAGAGGCTGAGCCAGGTCTTGGAGTCTGGAATCAGCAGAGCACAGAGACATGGAAAGAGGCCTCTGAGGGACTGGGCCCACTCATCAGTTCAAGGCTGAGGATACCAGATGAGCCATATGCCTGATAGCAGACAGCTGAACTCAGGAAGAAAGCAGAGCAGCCAAGACTAAAGAGAGGAGGTCAGAAAGAGACAAGACCTATGGCTGGTCACCCAAAGCGGGGCTCTGGAAAATGCTGGGCCCTGAAGGGAAGGCAGGGGCCACAGCAGAGATCGGCTGCAATCTTAGTTTACCACATGGCAGGACCCCAGCATCACCAGTAGCTGACTTAGGTGAGAAAGCATCTCTGCTGATGACTTGATTTGGGCATCTCACAGTGTCGGAACTATAAGCTTTTACTCTAAATAAAATCCCATTATAAAAGCCAAACCATTTCTGATACTTTGATTTGTTAGCCCCGTGGCAAACTAAGACACCATCTATGATGATATCTGACCATAAACAGAGTACATCACTGCTGACATCATCAATATATTTGTCTGTAGGTATACATATACATCTCCCGTCCATGCCCATGCCCATTTCTAAACCTCAAACCTGGCAGTTATGATCTTTGCATTGCCTCAAACATCAGCAACCTGGATATTAAAAGGATCAGGCATTCCATTCCAAACTGGCAAATAATGTCAAAATATATGTGCAATGCCATGGGAGTCAGAGACAATGGCTAATTATTATATGCTTAGAACATGTCTGATATTGTTCTGCTTTCTGTGTATTAGCTCATTTAATCCTTCTAAGAACTCTATTAGTAGATGCTTTTAATGACCCTATTTTATAGATGAGAAAAGGTAGGAATAGAGAAAATAATTAATTCTCCAATGGCCAAATAGATATTAAGCACCAGTGCTGAGATTAAGATCCACAGATTTCTGTTCCACAACACCTACTGTAAACCACCCTATTAATATATGTTCTTAATTCTAGATGTAAAAGATTGATATGACACTGATTTGGGTTGGGGAGTGGTTCTTCATAAGAAAGCAGCTTTAAATTGGCTGAGCCAGTATTCCACTACTCACTCTTTGCTTTTCTTTTAAGATATTAGGTTTACATCATCATAGTCCTTTGTATAAGGGTCTTACCCAACCTTGACTTTGTCCTGCCACTTCTTGCTTTCTAGTGTAAATGGAACCTGGAGTGATTGCTTGACTGACTGTCAGTACAGAAAAATTACATACTTTTTTTTTCTAATTTTCAAAGCCTAGCTAAACAATAACAGTGTTTTAAACTATATCAACTTTCATGGGCTAGCGCCAGAGGTACAGTCACATTTTGACTCTCTACACTTAGGTTTATTCTTTGAACTGTTTGGAATGTCAGGCCCATTAAGAAATAGCATGTTCATTCAGGAAATGCACTAAAAATAATTGAACATCTTGCCCAGATCTGAGTATATTAATTTTTTTCTTCTTTGCAGAAATGTAGCTGGAGATTATACCCATTCTGCTATAGAGAAAAAAGAAATCAGTTCAAACTTATCATAAATAATAATTTCAGAAATATGAAGTTGGGAAATCACAGCAAGAGAGAATACAAAAGATAGAAATCATAGGATTTCTCATCCATCATTTATCTAATTCTTTTTTTTCCTCCTGCATTGTATTAATACAAAGGAAAAAAAATATGCAGGTCAAACCCTACTACAAGGAGTATTATTCTCACAGAACTTCTAACCAAAAGATAGGAAAAATCACCAATCAGGGGCAGTATTTCCAAACTTCAGATTCAATGACATAAAAGTTTGTGGACATTTTCTTAAACTCTGTGGTACATTGATTTTGATTAAAAATTAACCAAGTGCTCACTGGGCTGCAGGAGTCAGTGCGGCATGAGTGTGGAAACAAATGGCTTGATTGCTTCCTCAGGTACTGATGCCACATACCTAACACTTAAGGACTTCATCATATGACAGATGCCTTCAATGTTACTTTATTTTCACAATAGCACTGACTTGTGTATTCTGAGATGCATGAGATTGGCAACTTGTCCAAGTCCAAACAAGTAGGAAGTTGCAAAACTAGAATCCACGGTTCAAACACATGCAAGCTTGTGCATCAAGTCTCCTGTTTTTTTCACTGTGCCACACAGACTTTGAGAGCTTACTAAGAGATGGACATATTTCTAATTTAGCTTCCCTTTGACTGTAGGAGTGAGGTAAGAGCCGAGATCCACTATAACTAGACCCATCAGAGTCTGGTCATGCTGGCTTTGAGTAAAATGCAGAGACGGATAATGGAGGGTCCTGAATTTGACAAAAAAAAAAGTAAGTTCCTGTCATGTTCTGTGCCCTTCAAGTTTGACTTTGGAGGACTCCCACCAGATACCCCAAGGCTAATGTCCCCAAAGCCACAGAGCCATTTGCATAAGAAGGTCTATGTTTAGAGATCATACGTTGACTTGCCTTATCCTCTCTCTTTTTTATCCATTAGATTTCATAAATCTTTTTTAAAGCATTGTTTTATTACATACCATATTTTTAAATCCCTGTTGGTATTTATTTTACTAAGACTGTCTAGGTTTGAAATCCAGCTCTGCCATTTACCATTAGCCATGTGATCTTGGGGAAATCACACACACACACACACACACACACACACACACACACACACACATAGACACACACATCCTTTGTAGGTATCAGTTTCTTCATCAGTTAAATGAGTATAATAATCCTATCTCTCTCATTGAGCTGTAAGGATTAAATGATAAGAATACCTGTTAGGCATGGCATATAATATATGCTGAATAAGTGCTAACTATCATCACTGAATATTCTAAATTTCTGATTTTTTTACCTTAATTTGATGTAAAGCAAATTAAGATGAACTATATAATGCATATGAATATATTAATCTGAATACATTTTCAAAGAGAGACTAACCCTTGATAATTGGTGTTTTATGGTAATTTATTACATGAGTGCACTGTGACATGGACAAAAGGGGAAGCATTGCCTTCAGCAATGTGTTTACTTGGAGGGGTCTCAATGCTTTCAGGAAGAGAATGGTCAACAGATTTATGCAGTGCATAACAATCTGAGGTTGAGAGACTTGCCTTCTTGTGTTTATCATTGTAAAAAAAAGAGGCTTCTATTTGGTTGGTTGGCCATTCATCCACTAGTGGTCAGAGGGTTCTGCCAAATGCTTTAGTGGTAGCTGTTCATCCTACATACACATGGTTGATTTTGACTGTTGCAACAATCCCTTATTGAATCAGATATTCTCAGCCCAGTAGGACACGTTTAATCCATCATAGGGCAAAAGCCACAACAAACACATTTTTAAAAAGCACACATTCTCACATACAGACACACACCCACACACACACATGGGGCAGGGGCTATTTTCCTCACTAAGAAGCTGTGCAACTGGCAAGAGCTTTGAGGCTTAGGGTTATTTGAGAAGGAAGTAGGAGGGCAAGGCATCAGACAAGTTCTGGGGCATGTACACAGGCAACATGGAGTGTCAATAAACATAAATATATAAAAGCTTGTTTCATCTGTTATGCTTTCATCTTCACTTAAAAAACACCATCTTAAAAAATCATTTGATCATTTCAACAGAAAAACTATCTCCAACAAGTGATACGAAGGTAATTTTTTTAAAGATCACTATGCCATTTTGTAAACTATTGATGAATGGTTTAGAAGAATTAATACATCTTCTTATTTATGTTTGATATATCCAAAAAGAGTAATGTATCCACTGGGACAGCAAGCTATTCTGATAAGCAAGTTCTGTCTTAACTGGCTCAAATTCAGGATCATTTCGGCTAACACTTCCATCGGGCGTACACTGAACTCCTGGGCAAGTCTCTCAGGAGTCTCTGGTCATTAGGAAAGCCTTGAGCAGTGGGAGAGCGATGGACCTGTAGTGGCCAACAGCCTGTGGAAACATTTGCAAAAGCGTGCAGCAGTCCCTAATGGCCTGAAAGCAAATGGATATTTCACTGCAACAAAGAAAAGAAACATTTCAATTTGGATGTGTTTGCTTGTGTAACAAATGTTTACAACGGAAACCTCCATTTGTGTCGTTAGAACACGGTCAAACAAAGTATGTATTTACTGAAGAATCAAGTACAGCTTCAAATTTTAAGTACTGCCTCTTTGGGCACAGGCTGTATTGTAAGGATAATGTGCTGGATAACAAAATGGAAACAGAGTTATAAGATTTTAAGGTAACAGGCAATATGTTTTAAACCAACTCGGCAAAAGCGGCTTTCTCAGGTAATGTGTGTGTATTAGTTAGTGTAAACATACCGGTGCAGCAATAGAGAAGCCCAGAATTCAGTGGCTTAAACAAGTTATAAGCTCAGCTCACCGTCTTGTAACAATTTAGGTGTAAGCAGTCCAGGGCATGGTGTCAGGGAGTAGACCTTTGGCTCCACTATCCAAAGCATTTGGCTTCCAAATGATGGCCCCAAATGACTTGTCTGCCTCTAGACATCATGTCTGCCTTCAAGCCAATGGGAAACAGGTAAAGAGTTGATGGATGGCTTACTTCTTTACTTAAAGCAGTGGCTCTCAACGAAAGGCAATTTTGGTTCTCCCCAAGGAGAAAATTTTCATTGTCACAACTGGGTGAGGTGGGGTTGTGCTACTGACATCTAGTAAATAGAAGAGACCAGGGGTGTGCTGAACATCCTATAATGAATAGGACAGTCTCCCACCACAAAAAAAAAATCACCTGTCCTAATGAATTGAGAAATCTTGCACTAAATTGAAATCTTCTTATTGGCAGGGACACTTTCATATATTTATGAAGCAGGAGGTAGGCTGAGAACTGTTTCCAATACACTCCAACTGCATTCTCAATGAACTATCTGGCATGCGTGAGCATAATCTTTGGCAGACAATGCCACTGGTCCCCAGTGTCTGTTCTTTATGCCTTGCATATTAATAGCATTTTAACCAGGGCCAGCTAAGAGTTTTCCAACTTCCCCACATCTGTAACAAACAAAAATGTCTCCAGACATTGCCAAATGGCCCTTGGGGACATTCTAGTAGGAAATACTTCTCAACCATATGCCTTTGGGCAAGTCAAGTAAACCTGTTGATTCTCAGTTTCCTAAAACATAAAAAATCTTGTCCCTCCAGATAATGGCTGTAAGCAGAATTCCAAGATATCCCTCAAGATTTCTGCCCCTCGGTATGCACACACCTTCTCCCAGTTATTCAATCAAACAATAATCTAAGTGATGTTATAACAGGATTTCACAGATGTAATTAAGATCCAAGTCAGTTGTCTTTAAGAAAGATTATGCTCTGTGGGCCTAACCTAATCAGGTCGTTCCTTAAAAGGAAGAGGATGTTTCTTGGGAAAAGAGATTCCATGTGTGAGAGGGATTTCATCAAATGGAGATTCTGCATTGCTGGCTTTGAACATGAGGGAGTCATATGGCAAGGAATGTGGGTGGTCTCTGGGAGCTGAAAGTGGCCCCTGGCTGACAGCCTGCCGGGAAATGGGGAACTCAGTCCTACAACCACATGGAACTGAATTCAGTCCCAACCACATGAGCTTCGAAGAGGACCCTAAGCTCCAGATGAGGTGTCAGCCCAGTTGACACCTTTATTTTAACCCTGTGAGACACTGAGCAAAGCAGCCAGCTACAGCACTTGTTAATTTCTGACCTACAGAACTATGAGCTGACACATGGATGTTGTTTGAAGCTCCTAAGCTTGTGATGTGTTACACAACAATACAAAACTAATACAATTATAGATGAAGGGTCTTTGCCATAATAATAATTATCCTTTAGGGAACGGCTATTATGTTCCAGAAAATTTGCCAGGAATTTTAAATAACTATTTATATATCAAGTAAATATTGCAAGATAGGTATTATTTCCCCTGATTTACAGGTGAAGAAACTGAGGCCTAGGGAAATTCCATAAGTTGCTTAATGTCTTGCAGCTAATAAAAGTTAAACTGGAATTTAAAACCTAGTTTATATGCCCTTTCCTTATTACTTTACTTTATTAAATATAGTAGAGTGAAAAAGCACCATAATTTTACTCAATTCGCTATGTATACACCAAGAGTGTTGTGAGCTAGTAAACTTTTTAAGAGACGGTAGACAAACAAACATCAAAACCTGAGCTAATACACACATAATAAAGTTCAGCTCTCTATTACATCATGGTGACTAATCCAAGGCAGTCTTACTTTCCAGCTCCGCAACACCTTTCCTTAATTATTTACTTGGTTGGCATCTTTTTCCTTTTATATTGCATGTAGCTAACAGGGGGCCTTTTGAGATTCAACTAATGCCTGTCTATGTTTTTTCAAAGCACCTTTTAGGGAAGATTTCTGGGCTTGCGATGTTTACCTAAAATAATAGTCCTGTTCGTAATTGACATTTATTGAACATTTACGATGAGCCAGGCATAGTCCTGACTGCAGGGTTTTATGTAATTCTCACACAATCCTATGATGTAAAAATTATTATCCTAATCCTACAGGTGAGGAAACAGTCTCAAATAATTCAGTACCTTGGCCAAGCGAACTTGAAAGTAGGTAACAGAGGCAAAATTGGATCCATGATCTGTTGTTCCAGTTTATGTTGTTCTCAACCATAGAATCTCAAAAGGGTTCTCCAAATCTTCCTTTGGAATGAATGGTAGGCCCATTCAAGGTGTCTCTAGACAAGTCATGAACCCCACAGCTTTGTACTTGCTATTTTCCTTATGTGGGATCTGTGCTTAGATGGCATCTGCATACTTCTTTTCTATGTATGCCCTTCCTTCTTAAATATGGTCCATTTAGAGGTTTACTGAATGCCATGAGGTAGCCTTATGGCTAGTACGTGTCTGATGGTGATGACTTTTGTTGCTTTACCAATGTTCTTTCATCCAAATCCTTAAAGACTGAAGCACTTCAATGCAGCTGGTGAGGATTATGGTATATTGTAAGGCATAAGGCTGAAAACAGATTTCTCCATGCCATCTGTAATGGCTAAGCAGCTGCAGTGCCCACACACATCTGGAGAGCTGCTGTAAAATAAGAGCCTAACATTTGGCAATGGTAACCGATGGCCTTGTTATCGAATGTGAATAGAAGCAGGGTCAAGCTTCTGCAGAGTGGTAAGTTTAAGATTAGAAACAGGACAGCCACAGCAGAAAAGCATAGAGAAGAAGAAAAGCAACTGACAGATGACAAAGCATTAAAAATGAGAAATGTGTATGGGAAAGATGGTGAGATAGCAGGATAAACATTTCTGAAAATTCTAAATAGAGAGATATATTTAAAAATGCTTTGATTATCACAGTAATTACAAACTGTCAGAATTGCATTTAGTTAAATCTGGTTAATTGGCTAGACTTGGCAGTGGAACGGGTGTTAAAGGTTGCCTCAGCAAACATTTGGTGTGGTGTGTCCTGGGGGCACTCCATCATTACTAATTGAGTAAATGACATTAACAGGAGAGATGGACTAGTCTGTCTTCTGCTCATTCCATGGAGCCCTGCTGCCTTTTAAAAGGGCTCTTGCCAACCTCAGATTTTTTGATATGAAAACAAAAAATGGTGCTGGAAGCAGCTTTAGGAAGAATTGGATCAATAAGATGGTACAAATAGACACAGATCCCTTTTCATAAAGCATATCTACCCTGTGGTCAATCCCCCTTCAGTGCTCTGTATAGAGTTTCCCTGAGCCATAGATTTTTCCAAGAAGTTTTACACAAATGATTGATAAGAGTATCTGCCCCTCTAGAAGAGGCAGGTTTCAGAGCTCAGAGAGAAAGCCCATTAAATGGCAGGATATATGTAGAAAGAAAGCAGAGGGGGTGCATCACAGCGTGAAACTTGGTTTTGCTCTAAGTCATTGGCATGGAGCTCTTTTTTCTGGGTCTTGGAGCTCTTTTTCATTTTAAAGTAAGAACCTCACAGGCATTCTTTTTTTCAGGTTGAGTTGACACCGAGGAAGCAAGCTGCTCTAGTTGGAGCCAAACCAGACAACCTGCCCACTCTGCTAATTGGATTTCAGGTTCTGTGTTTAAGGTAGCCTGAGTTGGAAGTTTATTCACCACTGTTCAGATGCCAAATCCATTGGCCTAGAAGTGCATAGAACCTAATAAATAAATGAGCAAAATGGCTATGCCATGGCCATTTCCAAAATGTATATCCTGTAGTTGCTCTCAGTTGGGGGCTTTTTTATTTTTAACTGATCAATTAAACTTCTCTAGCTACATGCATTGTTCTAATTATTGAGTTTTCCCAGAATTAAATACTCTAAGTTAAATCAACTAACATTTAGCAAACGGGAGCTACTTCTTCTGCTTCTCTCCCTAAGAGCCCTCCATAGAATTAACAGTTAGGTACTAATTGCAAATGATTAAGTGCTCACCAGTCTTGGAGTTCTTTCTTTAATATTAATGAGATGGATTAGCATGGAATATGTCTTCTATTAATAATATGAATGGAAGCCTACATGGATCACTGAGTGCTGTTTTGTATTAGGAAGAGTACTTAGTTTAACGGGGTAAATTGTACACTCCTAAAATGTATCTTCCTTTCAAATGAAAAGTAAAATTACTGAGGAAAATGTTTAAATACCATGGAACATTTTAGCAAAAACCACATGGATTAGTCAGCCAAAGA
>PVKH010033147.1:0-12055 GCA_004027955.1 Chaetophractus vellerosus | reverse complement strand
GGGAATCGAACCCCAGAGCCCCTATATGGTAAATGGGAGCCCAATCGCTTGAGCCACATCCACTTCCCTCTTTTTCTTTTAATCTTCTGACTTCCTTTTAAACTGTAAGCTCCTTGCAGACTAGACGCATAGTAAATTCATTCCATTCTACCCTGCTTTACATATAGTCTGCATTTAATAAATATTTGCTACATGAGTATTTGCTTCAGGTTCAGTTCCAAAAATATTCTTCAGACATCACTGAATTTTTATGAACTTTGTGTTTCACCTCAAACTTGTCAAAAAGCATCCTTTTTTCTTCTGAAGTAAGTGAGAATGATTTATATAAGAGGGCTCCCCTCCCCTTCCTCCTCAGGGTAAATTGGTTGAGAAGTCCCGCTGCGTCCAAATTTGCATGAGAAAATATCAACACTACAGTATGTTCCCCAAAGAGGGAAAAAATTATCTATTTTCAATCTTGTGTTTCAGAACACACAGCTGTGTGACTTCCTAATTTATTTTATCTCCCACTGCCTCCCGAGAGCTCTCTGCCGCGTGCGTTTTCTTTCCTACCCACGTCCCTATTAAAGGGAATAGGCTGGACTTTAAACAGCACAGAGCTTGGTCTCTGCTCTGGGCAGAGCTCGAGTGAGGACTCAGAGAGGCCAGTCAGCAGCGGTCCTCGAAAGTTCCTCCTTCCCCAGCCGGTGCATTCATCTTCTGGCTATCGAATGCAGCTCCTTCCAGGCAGTGCCACCTGGCTGCGTGTCTCTCCTCTCCCTGCCTCCTGGAGAAGCCTTTCTAGCCTGCCAGTAGGGAGCAGGACACGGTCTTGAATCCCAGCAAACAATCAAGCACCACATGGCTTCCCTTAAATTTGGCTTTCCAAGGGTGTTGGCCACAAGGACAGATTGCAGCTGTGTCCTGAGCATCTTTAGAAGTGTGAATCATTTTTTTCCCTGATGGAGCTATTTTGAGCTTTATAATTGCATATTTCCATGTTGTTTTTTTCATAGAATGAGTAAGGAGAATGACTTGCATTTTTCTTCTTTAAATAGAAATCTGCTGATTTCTTTGGTCTTCTAGCCATATAACCTAGGCCAGTGATTGTGCTGATGCTATGTCTCAGATTCACTTAGGGGAGCATTTATGAAGTATAAATCCCTGCAGTGGAATCCCCCAAATCAGGATTTTTTAATAAACTCTCCAGTTGATACATCAGAAGCCCGACTGACCCCTGCCATGTTTGGGAATCTCTTTCCAAACTCTACATTCCACCCCACCATCCCCATCCCACCATGGTAATTTGGAACCTGGTTAAACGGGTATCTTTTGGGGGTGGTGAGCTCTGGAATGGGCATTGGAAGCCCTGGATTCTGGTTTTGGCTCTACTAATGACCAGCTTCAAATACATCCCTTCTCCCATGTGGTCCTCAGTGTCCCCTGGTTTAAAACACTGCAATTGTCCAGGTTGCCACCAGCTCCAATGCTGCCGTGTAAGCAGAGTCATTTTTATGTAACCAATTTAGATGCTCTAAGCACTAAATTAGTTATATTGGAACTTTGCCAGAATCTGTTCTTGATTGAGGAACATCTATATAACCCAGGTCAGTTATTGGGCTCTGTGCAAGATAATTAAAGAAATGCCCCCAAAGACTTTGTTACGAGGGGCTTTTAGCGATCAGGTAGCCTCTCGGCATGGACCCAAAGGACTTGTTTTCTCCTTTGCAGATATGACTACTCCCCTCACCACTGTAACATATAATTGACTTAAATGTGTTTTTCCCACTCTGAATTTTTTCCCTCCTTTGAAATATCAACTTTTATTGCCAGCAGAGAATCCTTTGGAGAGGAATTAAACCTTAATTTTGCCAGAACCGATAGTGGCAAAAAATATTCCTCACTTCACTATTCCCTGCCTAGCTGATTTCACTGCCTGCCTTTTCTCACCTCGACATCCTCTAGGAGGGGTCTGGTGCCTCTTGCCTCTCTTTGATGCCAGCAGTGCTGTTGGGAGCCGAAGCAGCTGGCTGGTCCATCTTTACTTGGAAACAGGCGTGTTTAAATAAACCTGAAAGTTGAAGAAATAAGCCTAAATCCACATGATTCCTTAAAATTTCTGCAAGTCATCCCCATCCCCACACCAAGATGCCTGTTCAATTTGAGGAATTGCTTTTTCCCTGGAGTCCATTAGAATCCTACTGAAGATACTACTTTTCCATCCTACCCTGCCCAGGTCAGCACTAGTCCTGCTGCTTTTCTGTCTGTAAGGAAATCGCAAATTTATGAGCTCATGGAGCTTATTGTTTTGATTTTTTTGGGGGGTGGGGTGGAGTGGGTAGAAGTTTGCCTCTGTTTATACCTTTTTTTTTTTAAGATTTATTTTATTTATTTATTTCTCTCCCCTCCCCCCCTTCGTTGCTTGTGCTCACTGCCTGCTCTCTGTGTTCATTCATTGTGGCTCTCTGTATCTGCTTGTCTTCTCTTTAGGGCGCACTGGGAACCAAACCCAGGATCTCCCATGCAGGAGAGAGGTGCTTAATCTCTTGAGCCACCTCCACTCCCTTCTTTTGTGTTTCTCATTGTGTTTCCTCTTTGTGTCTCCTTGTTGCGTCATCTGGTTGCATCAGCTTGCCGTGCCAGCCTGTTGAGCCAGCTTGCTGTCTTGCATGTCTTTTCTAGGTGGCACTGGAAACCGAACTCGGGACCTCCCATGTGGTAGGTGGGCACCCAAATGCTTGAGCCACATCTGCTTCCCTGTTTATACTTTAATGCATAAGCTTTAACAACATTTTTCTATTCAATTTTATTACAAAAATGAGCTAATGCCATGCATGTTATTTTATAACCTGAGACTTTTCATGAATGTGTTATAGATCTCTTTCCTCTTCAGTAAATGAATTCATTTATAGTTTATTCAAGCTTGCAGGAGGCAAATAGCATTCCATTTTAAAATATGGATCTAAATAGTATTCCATTTTATGAAAGTGAGCCCTCTTTTGACAGATGTTTACGTTGTTTACAAATTTTTGTTTTTTATAAATGGCAGTAGGATGAATATTCACTCAGTAAATACTCTTAACATTTTAGCACTGGGCACTAAAGCAATGAAATAAACAAACTACCATCTCTGCCCTTAAGGAGCTTACATTTAAGTTGGAGGAAAACAGACAAAAAATAAAGAAGTATGTAAGACAGGGAAAAATAGAATGGAGAAAAAGGAACACTGGGAAGGAAGCTGGGACTCTGGAGAACATGGATCAGTGGAATGAATGAAGTGAGGGAGTGTTCCCCCCGCCATGGTGTTTGGATGAAAAGTGTAAAGGCCCTGAGGCAGGAGTGTCCTGAAATGGAAAAAGACACGAAAGAGGCCATTGTGGCTGAAGCTAAGAGAAGGGGGATGGCGAAATCAAGCAGATAAGGAGCAGGGACAGATTCTGTGGGACCTTGTAGGCCATTGTAACAATTTTGTGTATACTCTGAGTGATGTGAAAAGCCATCAGAGGGTTTGAGCAGACATGTGACGTTAGGTGACTTTCAATTGAGAAGAATTCTTTGGCTGCCCTGTTGAGATTAGATTATATAGGAGGGCAAGGATAGAAACAGGGAGACACATTTGAAGGCTGCTCTAATAAGTATGTTGAGAGGTAATGGCATCCTGAACCGGGATGCTAGCCTGGAGATATTGAAAAATGGTTGGAATCTGGATATATTTTAAAGGTGGAGCCAATATTCTTTTGCCGATTGACAAACTGAAAAAAAGGAGTCAAGGATAGACAGCCAGAAGCATGGGGTTGTCACTGAGACTGATGGCGGGGGACAGATGATCAGCAGTTCCGTTTTGTTCGTGTTAGTTTCAAGATGCCTTTGGGACAGCCACACAGAGATGTAGATTTCATAGTTGGACATGTGGGAGTTCAGGGGATGGCTCCAGGCTGGACATGTAACTTTGGACATCAACAGGGTATAGAGGATATTTGAAACTATGTAACTGGATCATATTAGTGAAGCGACTCCAGGATTGAGCTCTGAAGCATGCTACCATTTAGAGAATGGGGAGAAGAGGAAGAACTAGGAAAAGAATTGAGCCAGACATGATGGGGGTAGAAAGAGGGCCAAGAGAAGATGAGTGAAGAGAATGTTTCCCTTCAAGCTGAAGGAGCCATCACCTGTATCAAATGCTGCAAATTGTCAAAGTAAATAAGGATCGAGAACTGAATATGGATTTTAGCAACACGGAGGCCATGGATGACCTGGACAACAGTGGTTTCTGTGGGGCGATGGGGGAGAAGGCCTGGATGGATGGTTTAAGAGCGAACCATAACAAAGGGATGGGAATCGAACAGCAAGTATAGATGGGTCGACCAGGTGTGGTGCATGGACTGCTTCCGTCCAGCAACTGCAAGGAGATGGTACAGAGTAAAGTTTCAGAGACTTTTATCACAGTGTGATATTGCACGCAAGCAAGCACATGGTCATTTTTCTAGTGATACATTTTTATTTTGTTTTAAAAGTGTCTATTTATAATCAAACAGATTAGAGATTAAAAACAAGCTGGTCCTTTACCAGAGCTGGTTTGAGGCGCGCTGGTATAGGCGACCCTTTAAAGGAGCTTTGCTCTGTAGTGGAGCAGAAAAGAAAGATGGAAACTGGACAGGAACTTACAGTCAAGAGAGAACTTTTTAGTGGTGGGAGAAATTTCAGTCTGTTTACAGGCTGATGGGAATGATTTAGGAGAGAGGGAAAAATCAATGCTGAAGGAGAAAGCTATATCTCTGTGGCTACATCTTTGCATACAACTTTTCTTGGCTAAATTTCTACTAATGGATCATTAATTTAACAGTATATGCTTTTAGTGTTGTTGTTTTTTAAATTCCAAAGTAATATATGCTCATTGTAGAGGAATTCTAAAATGTAGATAAGCAAAATGAGTAACCATCCATTATCCTACCACCAAGATAGATTAGTATATATCATTCCACAATTTTTGGTATTGAAATGAGATTTGAGCTATACATGTTTTTATATTCTATTCTTTACATTTACTATACGGTGACTATGGTGCTACAAAAATATAAAGACACCATTTTTTAATGACTTCTTAGTATTTCACTGTGTGGTTCTATTATAGTTAATTTGACCAGACATGTTGAATATTTAGGATGTTTCCATTTTTAGGGATAGAAATAGCATTGTGAGGATCCTCTTTACAATCCCATCTGATTATCTCGTGAGAATTAATTCTTAGAAGTGGAAGTTTTTTTGTCAAATGGTTTGAAATGTTAAGGCTTTTTATTCTTTTGCCAAATTTACCTCTAGAAAGGCTGAAACATTTGAGCTCAACTGAGTAGGCCGTGTGGATTTAGATACAAGGTTTAACACAGAGTCTTTTGAACTATTGAAAAATTGGGGGTGGGGTAAAAAATTTAATTGAGATGGGGGAGTTCAGTAAATATATAGAGCGAGATTAAGATGGATGTTGGATTACTATCTAATTAAAGATTTGGTAAAGGTGTACAGATATAGATATGATATGTAAGTACCTATATCAGGGCCACATTATGATTTTCATGGACTCCACTTTTGCCCTTCCTCCATAAAACAATACCAAAATTTATATATTGTGATTCCATTTCTAGAAAGATGAATATATACCAGGCTGGTATCATTATCATATATCAGTTATTATTATAGCCATTTTTTCTTTCAATTTTAATAGAAATTAACACTTTTCGTGGGCCTCTAAAAAAAGTATCGTGGACCTTGGCACGTGCCTACTGTGCCTCATGAATAGTACAAGTGTGCTTATTTATACTTTCAATATTTTCTATAATATATTGAATAGCTATAAGGGTATAAAAATAGAAAACTATCAAAGGAGATTTATACATATTTATGGTCTCTGCAAAGACTTCCCTCCCTTTAGCCACAAAGGAAGAGATACATTCTTCTTTTCTCATACATCCCACCTCAGTGGGCTCTAGCAGAAGACCTGGCTCTTGCTTTACAGAAAAAGTAAAAGAAACCAGAAGGCAGCTCACCAGCCTCCCTTCCAAACTTGTTGCTACTCCCTGATCCCTGGCATCAACTTTCACCCAATTGTCTGCCCCTGAAATTGCTGCTGCCTTTTGTCACAGCCTCACACCCACAGCCAGTCAACAACCACGTCCTGTTCATTCCAGCACCTAAAGATTTCTTATGTCTCTTGATTTCCTTGCATTTTCTCCTCCCCTGTACCCTAATTCAGGTCACCATCGTATGACCCACATACTTAACCCCCCTAATCCTTGGTCTTTTTGAAGACATAAATGAGATATGTTTCCCAACCCCAGAAATCCCAACCTGATGTACTTTCTCTTCACCCTGGGGTGTCATACATGCTGGCCTTCACACATCCTAGAATGTCCTTCTTCCATCTTCCACTGGCCCCTCTATGTATCCCAGTGATGCACATCTTACACTCTATTGAAATGACATATTTACTTGCCTGTCTTTGCAAGTTTTCTCCCTGCAGCTCCATCTGCCTCATAATTAGCATCTGTTCCATCACAATACTGGTATAAAGTTGACCATCAGTCCCCCATGTATCAGAAGCTGATGGAGGCTGCATTGAGGGCAGCTGGTGGTTGCCATATTGAACTAGCCATCTCGAACTCCCAGTCAGGACAAGGAACATCTCGTTGAACGATCAAAGGCAACGGGTTGGGTCTTGGCCATGGTGACAGGTATTGCTTGTCACCAGCGTCCTGACAGAGCCAGCATTAGGACCCTGGCTGGCCAGGGGCTTGTTTCTGTCCAGCTGTTGGCTTTCTTTTAAGTGTTAGGGCAGCACCAGGTCCGCAGGTGTCACTGGTACTCGGATGGAGGTTAGAAACCAGCAGGGGAGTCCTGATACTCCTAGAGGCTTACCAACAGCACTCGTGATCTTTGTTCTCTTGATGTGAGAGTGGAACCCAAATTTCTTTGCCACTTGCGGCCCAGAGGAAAACTCAGAATCATAGGCTCCAGCACTTACTGACCTATTTGAGGTGCCTAAGTGTTGATGAAACATGAGTGAAAAAGAAAGAAAAAAAAAAAACCCTCTGGCCATTGGCCCATTTTCTTTCTCTGAGAACACTGGTTTTCATGGGTGAGATGGTAAGAGATGTTTAGACTCTTTTTCTTATTTCACCAGATCCTATGCCATGCAATATCTTAATTTCTGTTGTTTTTGAGTATTCCTCTTGAGTCATGACCTTGATTAATTAATTTTACTTTTGAATAACTCATGAATTGTGGTTGTAGGTATTTTATCTCAGGAAATAAGAAAAAAGTATCTGGTAAGGAGGCAGTCAAATGGATTATGCTCTTGAAGTAATTGCAAATAGTGACTCATCAGGGGGTAATGAAATCACTTTTGTGAATTTCTGAATAGTGTTTTAAAAAGTGGAATAAAATATATGTCTGAGCGCCTCACAAGTAGCAAAGGCAAGTGTTTCATTCAATTTTATGTATCAGTTTTGCATTCTTCTTCACGTGTACTGTGTTCAATACAAAATACATTTCTTACTGTGGCTCTCTGTTACAAAAGTTGAGAAGCCCCACTGGAAGGGCAATTCAGCCTGAGAGTACTTACTCAAGAGAGCTTGGTCTGTTTTCCCACTGGTGTGTGCAGTGCCATTGTTTGGATTCAAATGTGTTATTTTCTGTCAGAGTTTATCTTAAGGGATGAGTTGTCTGCCTTGCAGTGATGCTAGAGAGGATGTCTCTCTTCCATTGGCATCTCCTATATGACTGGCTCTTGCTCATATCTCCTCTGTCGGTAATGCTTCTGGCTCTTAGTGATAGCCCTGAATTCCCAGGCCTGTTCCTCTTTGACGGGCTTCTTTATAGATTCGAAAATGAGCCTTCTATCTGTGGCATTTCATATGTGTACGTAAGAGGGAGCTACGAGACGAGTCTTTAAAGAAAAGGACAGTGTCAGTCCTTTGCTAGCTGCCATATAGGACTTTGGACTCATGTCCCTGAAGCTTGACCCTTGAAACAACTTCTCTCTTTCTGATTTATTTCAGTGTGTTGCTAGTGTTTTATCTGAAAGAGAATATTCTGTTTAAAATATATCCAAATGTAAAGTCCTCAGCCACCATTTATGTAAAAGCCCTGTATCTAAAACCCACGCAGAAATGTAGTTAAATGATAAACAGCCTTCATTCCTTCGGAGCTCCCTTCACACACAATTGAGGGAACGTGAATCGGAGTAAGTGGACCATGAGAGAGCAATTTCGAGGTCCCAACTAATAAGAAAATCATTGAATACTCATTCACTCTCACTCACACAGAGTTCTGTGGAAAACACCCTATTGCTCAGGCCTTTAAAGTCTCCACGATCTAGACTGTGTATGCTTTCTGACCTTATTTTATAATACATCTCCCAAACCCCCTCCTCCCAAAACCTAAGCTAACCACCAAAACCAGCTTGCACCTTATGTAGAGATAGCCCATTTGCAACTCCCTGAACAAATCAAACTACCTCATTTGTGCCTCTGCTCCTTGACACTTTCTCTCCCCAGCTGCTTTTGTTCTAACATTGTTCCAGCTTCCACGGCCCAGGTTATTGCTCACCCCCACCACAAAAGCTTTGGGGATACCTTGAAAATAATTTTAATTCATTGCATTTCTGTTGAGGACCCACTATAGTACTCAGATATGATGACAAAGAAGACATAATTTTTGTCCTCATCATTTCTCCCTCCCAAGAATCTAACCTATAAAAATTATTAGACAAATATTTATTGAGCATCTACTATGTGCCAGGCATTATTCTAGGGTCTAGGACTTTACTGATCTGGCAGCGATAATCTAAAAGCCAATTATGAAATTTCTTTATGCTGCTTCTTAACTTAGGTTCTGACATCAGTGTTGTTTGTGATTCCTGATGTTGGGCAATAGCCATATGAATAAAAACTACTTAGAGATATATAACAAAATTTCCAAGCATTTTAAGCTTTTCAGCAAAAAGGAGTTCTATAGAAAAGAAATTAATAAAGAGTAACGAAGGTATTTTTCCTGTAATAATCTTTTGATCTCTTCCATGTTTAGACAAGTGATATCTAATGGCATATGTTTTATTTCCCAGCTTTCTTTATTCTATTATAAGTTTTGGAGAGGTTCAGTATTTTTAAAATAGTTGACCTTGATTTTTCTTTGCCATCTTCTACCAATACACACACACACACACACAGAGTAAAGAAGTACCATGTAATAATATATATTGAAATATTTCTACTATAAAATTAATGCATAAAAAATAAAATTTAGAAAGACTAAGTGCACGTTCATTGCTGAAAACTTAGGAACTTTAGAAAATGGGAAAAAGTGTTTAAAGAAGACAATTAAAGCCACTCGCTATTACTCCACCCTGAGATAACCACTATGCTCTCGGCACAGCGGTATGTTTCCCTCTAGCCTGTACTACGTCTATATTTGTACCTCATGTTACCTGCATATATACATACGTCTGCATATAATACACATTTTTAAAATGTGGCATCGTTTTGCCTCTGCAGTTCAGAATCCTAATTTTTTCCTTTCCCTCAAAATTCACATGCTAACATCTTTCTATATCTTAAAATATTCTACAAGGATATATTCTTTAATGACAGAGCATACCATTGTATAAATATATCATAATTTATGTAGGGGGCCGGCTGTAGCCCAGTAGATAGGGTGCTGGTTCACCACATGGGAGGCCCCGGGTTCGGTTCCCAGGGGCCTCTCCGAGCAGGCAGACCGCTCTGAGAGGGCAAGCCGCCGTGGGCGGGGTAGAGCCGCCGTGGGCAGGGCAAAAAGCCGCCATGGGCAGGGCAAAGCCGCCACGGGCAGGGCAAGTCACCCATGAACAGAGCAGAGCCACCCATGAGCAAAGCAGAGCCGCCCGCGAGCGGGGCAAGCCGCCTGCACGGTGAGCTGACTCAGCGCGTCGCTGCAATGGGGGGAGACAAAGCAGACACAGAAGAGTGCAAAAAAAAAAATGAACGCAGCAAGAACAAGCAGAAAAGGGGGAATATGTAACAACAACAACAACAAAATAATAATTTATGTAACAGATGTCTGTTTTTGTATGTTGAGGTTCTTTCCAAAATTTTACTACTGTAAATGCCTCTAGGGTGATTATCCTTGAAGATAAATCTTGCATTCATTTTTAATCCTTCACTTAGGATAAATAGCTGTAAGTGTAATTGCTAGTCAGCGGTCAAATACATCTTTTAAGTTACTGGATTTGTATTGTCAGACTACCTCCGGAAAATGTTATTTCAATTTTTATGTTTAACTCAGTTGTGTATGAGAGAGTATCTTTTTTTTACTACATTAAGTAGCCATAAAAACAACAAGTAAATAAACAAA
Organism: Chaetophractus vellerosus; assembly: GCA_004027955.1. Lineage (NCBI taxonomy): Eukaryota > Metazoa > Chordata > Mammalia > Cingulata > Chlamyphoridae > Chaetophractus > Chaetophractus vellerosus. The sequence continues at coordinate 1,693 of PVKH010033147.1, read as the reverse complement.
ATTAAGAAACCTCTTTGTCAACTTGAGAGTTCAAAATATCTCATTTTTGGCTATGTTACTAGAAATGTTAAGACCTTTTAAAAAATTTATTATGGTAACATATATACAGCACACATTTTTGACCACTTATATGTGTATAATTAAGTGATACCATTGACATTCCCAATATGTGATACCACCTCCGTCCAGTTCCAAAACTTTTTGTTTATTCTAGGTATTTCTTATCAGTGAATTAATAACATATTTGTCCTTTTGTGTCTTACTTATATCACTAACCTGATGTCGTCAAGATTCATGTTGAAGCATGTATCAGAACTTCATTCTTTAGTGGCTGACCAATACTCCATTGTATGTATTTATAACCACATTTTGTTCATCCATTCATCTGTTGATGGACACTTGGGCTGCTTCCACCTTTTGGCTATTGTGAATAATGATGCTCTGAACGTTGGTGAGATGTTTTGTTTTTTTTTTTAAATGTGCATTCAATTCTTTTTTCTTTTTTTGCATTTATTATTATTATTTTTAATATTTTAAAAGACACTTAGATTATGAAAATGTTACACAAAAATTATAGGGATTCCCATGTTCCCCAGCTCCCACACCTCCCACAACCTCCCACATAAACATCCTCCATTAGTGTGGCACATCACCTGCAATGTCACATCCTGGGGCTTTGCCACTAAGCATGGACCATAGTTCACATTGCAGACCACACTCTCTCCCACACAGTTCTGCATGTTATATGCTGATGTAAAATGGCCTATATTTGTCATTGTAATGTCACTCAGGATAATCCCCAAGTCCTGAAAAAGCCCCCGTATTACAACCGCTTTTCCCTCTCCCTGCCCCCAAAGCGTCCAGTGGCCACTGGCTCCACATCAGTGTTGTAATTTCTTCCATTGCGTGAATCACAATAAGTCTATAACAGGATACCAGTAAGTCCACTCTTGTCCGTAGCTCTTCCCCCAATCCTGAGGAGTCGGGGATGGTGATGTGGTGAGATGTTTTTGACATAGGTTTTTGCTGTTTATGTTTTGCATATCAAAATGGTTGGCTCTGATTTCATCCCATGAAAGTTACAAATGCCTTATTTTTTTTTGTTGTTGTTACATATCCCCCCTTTTCTGCTTGTTCTTGCTGTGTTCATTTTTGTGTTCTTCTGTGTCTGCTTTGTCTCTCCCCGTTGCGGCGACGCGCTGAGTCAGCTCACCGCGCAGGCAGCTTGCCCCGCTCGCGGGCGGCTCTGCTCTGTTCGCGGGCAACTTGCCCTGCCCGGGCGGCTTTGCCCTGCCTGCGGTGGCTTGCCCTCTCAAGGCGGTCTGCCCGCTCGGACAGGCCCTGGGAACCAAACCCGGGGCCTCCCATGTGGTGAACCGGCACCCTATCCACTGGGCTACAGCTGGCCCCCCTTATGTTTTATAAATAAGAGAAACCTTATTTATAAGGTTTCCTCACTCCCTGGCATTGTTTACTTATCAAGTGGCACATATTGTATATATTTTTTAAAGTCTTAGATTCTTTTATATCTAATATTTTTTACTAAAAGAGTACTATTTTATATAACACACTTTAAATTATATAGGGATTTCAGAGAAAAATAGAATGTTCCTCTCTTGTCTCACCTGGTTTCTCTCAGCCCCTAGCAATCACCTTGATTGATGGGCTCTCCTAGATTTTTTTCATTGCATCT
>PVKH010033146.1:0-12056 GCA_004027955.1 Chaetophractus vellerosus | reverse complement strand
TCTGCCATATTTTCTTTCAGTTTATGTATGTGCTATGTAGTTTTTGTTTCTCTTTGTGTCATTATTGTTGTTTCTCCACTCTCCTCCAACTCTCTCCTGTTTTTACCTTTCACCCTTTAGAGCTTCTTTTAGTATTTCTTGAAGTGCAGGTTTCTTGTTGACATATTCCCTTAATTTCTGTTTATCTGTGAGTATTTTGAACTCTCCATCATTTATGAATGGCAGGTTCCCTGGTTAGAGAATTCGTGGCTGGAAATTTTTTTCTTTTAGTGTCTTGACTATTTCATACCACTGTCTTCTTGCCTGCATGGTTTCAGCTGAGAAGCCAGCACTTGATCTTATTGTGCTTCCTTTGTATGTGATGGTTTTCTTTTCTCTTGCTGCCTTGAGTATTTTCTCTTTGTCTTGAGCATTGGACATTTTGGCCAGTATTTGTCTTGGTGTTGGCCTGTATTTTGTTCATATTAGTGACACCATGCAACATTTATCCTTTTGTGTCTGGCTTATTTTACATAGAGTAATATCTTCAAGATTCATCCATATTTCCACGTGTTCCAATTTCATTTCCTTTTATGACAGCATAGTGTTCCATTGTGTGTATATACCATGTTTTGTTTATCCATTCAGTGATTCATGGGCCCTTGGGTTGTTTCCATACTTTGGCAATTGTAAGCAATGTTGCTATATACATTGGTGTGCAGATGTCTGTGTCAAAGTGTTCAGTTTTCTGGATATATTCTTAGTAGAGGAATAGCTGGGTCATATGGCAGTTTTATATTTATTTTCCTGAGGAACTGCCAAACTGTCTTCCACAGAGACTGCACTATTTTATAATCCCACCATCAGAGAAGGAGTGTTTCTCTTTCACCACATTCCCTCCAACAATTATGGCTTTTTTTTTCCTTTAAATAATGGTTATTCTGTGTGGTGTGAGAAGATAACTTGCTGTTGTTTGGTTTGTATTATCCAAATAGCTAGTGATATGGAACATTTTTATGTGTTTTTTTTAAAACTAAATTCCATGCTTTATTTTGATTTCTTTAGCTTTTATTTAATATATTTTTTAAAAATTTTAAATGATTCTTAGATTACATAAATGTTACACAAAAACTATAAGGATTCCCATATTACCAACTCTCCACACCTCCCACACTCACACACACAAACATCCTTCATTAGTGTGGCACATTCATTGCAATTGTTAAAAGCATCCTGGAGTTTGCCATTAAGCATCGACCATAGTTCCCATTTTAGTCTACATTCTCTCCCACACAGTTCTGCATGTTATATGATGATATAAAATGACCTATATCTGACATTGCAGGGTCATTTAAGATGATAACCAAGTCCCCAAAAGGCCCCCATATCACAACTGTTTTCCCTCTCCATGAAGCCAGAGCCTCCAGTGGCCACTTGCTCCAAATCAATATTGTAATTTCTTCCATTGCTAAAATGAAAATATGTCTATAGTAGACTACCAGTAAGTCCATTCTAGTCCATAGTCCTTTCTCCACTCCTGAGGAGTCTGGGTTGTTGATGTCCACTCCACTTCTAATTGAGAAGGGGCTTATATTCCATGGGGAAAATAGATAGGACTATCATGCTTGCAGTAGCAGACTCTCTCTTCCTTGGGATGGTAATTTTCCATCATCATCTCCTTGTTAGTTGTCCTTGGTGAGACCAATGAGCTGTAGTGTAGGTATTGCAAGGTGTTCCAGGCCCAGCTGGCACATGGACAGCCCAAAGACTCATATCTCTTGGATGTACACCAACAAAATCTAGCACCAAGTAGAGGTTTAAAAAGAAGGGAACTAATGGCAAGGCACCAAACTCCAGACCTATCTACCATAACCAAAAGTCCTCAGTGTCTCCAGGCCCTCAGGAGCCCCACTATTTGTGGTAGTATCCACTTTGGTAGTCTCAGAGACTCTGCTGAGATATGCATAAGAGTTACCTCTGGGATGGCCTCCTTACTCACTTTGGAGTCTCTTCAACATATCAACTCATTTGTTTTTACCTTTTCCCCCTTATGTTTGAGGTCTTTTTCCAGTTGCATTGCTAGTTTTTCTTGGTAGGAACCCCTTGGTGCCAGGGAGTCTCATCCCTGGAAGTCATGTCCCACACTGGTGGGAAGATAATGCACTTATATGCTGAGTTTAGCATAGAGAGAGGCCGTAAATCAGCAGCAAAGCAGGCCCTCAGGAGGCAACTCTTAGGCACCCTACATTTATAGGCTAAGTTAAAATTTCAAGATCAAAGGCTCATAAGCATAGTCATCAATATCAAGTGCCCATCATTGGATCATCCTCTTTCTCATTCATTGCCCCTGCACTTGGGGTACCATTGCTGCTCCATTAGAGAATGTGGCAGAGCTCTCCATAATGGGAGTTCAAATATTCTCTCATTTATTTTGTGAGTCTCCACCCACTGTGAAAATGCCCCATGAACACTGAAACATTTTTATATACCATATATATATGCCCAAGTGAACTTTCTCCCATATTACCCCCATCATTGTCACTGACACCAGTGATCTTCCCCTGATCTTTTGTGATACAGTTAATAGGAAAATGAAATAATAATGATATGTTTAAATATAAGAAATATAATACATTTAAGTTTAAAAAGAGTTAAAATAAAATAAAATTAAAATATTGGGATATTAAAAATAATGAAAAATATTTTTAAAAATATGTTTTGACATTTTACCTTTCATCACTGTAATATCTGGTGTACTGTCTTTACAGTGGCATTTTCTTCCATTTATTCCCCTGTGACTTACTATTTTTCATTTTGTTTTCAAAGAAGTTTTAGGTCACAGTAATGTTACATACAGAATACAGGGGATGCTCATATACCCAACATCTTCCCCTTTTCCTCCTTCCTGTATTAATACATTTCTATATGTGGATGGTACCTTTATTTTAAATGATATATACATGGTGAAACATAGCTACTAAATGTACTCAATGGTTTACATTATGGTTTACAATTTAGATGGTAAATTTTATAAATTTTTATGATATTAACATGGCCTGTATCTATCATTGTAAGATCATATAGAACACTTCAATTGCCCAATAAATACCCATTATTCAATCTATTCTATTCCTCCCTCTCCCTCCCCTCAGGGATGATGATAAGCCCCTGGCTTCACTCATTTGATGACAAGATTCATAATTACATGCAACAACACTTAGGTCTGGACACACTGGCTTGTCCTCTCCTGTTATTAACTATCCATGCTCTTGAGAGACTCCTGCCTCTCTATTTGTGAACAAATTGGTCCTCCAGCATATGGAAGTCCAACTCCTTCCCACTCATTATGTGCATCTCCACCCACTGATACAACACATTATGACAAAATGAATACTCACATCCTCCCTAGAAGCCTGCTCCAGTGCACCCTGTCCTAAATTCCCCCAACCTACACCCTACCGGTAACCCTTCCTTGTCATATTGTTGTAAGAGCATTACCAACTTTGTACTTTGAACCAATTACCTGCAAATCCCCAGTGTTCACGTGGTCCCTCTCCCAATCCTCCCCCAGTTTCCTGGTCATTCCAACCCACCCTCCCCAATCTACCCTCCTGAAAAACCAACACCACTATACCCAATAATATCACTACCTTCCTGTCATATCCCTTAAACATGCAAATACATATTTTCACCTTACCATATCATATGTCTGTATGTGTGTTGGCTCACAATCTTCTTATCCTGTTCTATTTCCTATACACCTGTCTTCCAGAAAATAGCTCTTTGAGTCTGTGCAACTTCCTTAATTCATATCAGTGAAGTCATCTAGTGTTCATGATTCAATGCTTGGCTCACTTCCCTCAACATAAGGTACTCAAGTTTCATCCATGTTATCATGTCTATTAGCACTGTATTTCTTACAGCTGAAAAATATTCCATTGCATGTATGTACCACATTTTGTTTATCCATTTATCTGTTGATGGGCATTTGGGTTCATTCCAACTCTTGGCAATAGTGAATAATGCCACTATGAACATTTGTGTGCATATATCTGTTCATTAATTTGTGTTCAATTCTTCTGAGTATGTACCCTGCAGTGGAATTGCTGGATTGTGTGGCAGATCTATAGGTTTTTGAGGATCCACCAAATTGTTCTGCACAACGGCTGGAACATTATACATTCCATCTAGGAGTGGATGAGGGTTCCCATTCCTCCACATTCTCTCCAACATTTTAGTCCTCTGTTTTTAATATCCTTCAGTTTAATGGTTGTAAACTGGATGTATCTCATTGTAGTTTTGATTTACACTTCCCTAATAGCTAGTGATGTTGAGCATCTTTTCATGTGCTTTTTAGCCATTTTTATTTCATCTTTGGAGAAGAGTCTCTGCAGGTCGCTTGCCTATTTTCTAAATGAGTTGCTTTTTTCTTTATTTTTGAGATGTAGGATTTCTTTATATATGCTGGATATTAAGCTCCTATCAAATATATGGTTGCCAAATATATTCTCCCATTTAGTAGGCTTTCATTTCAATTTCTTGATAATGTCTTTTGAGGTGTAAATGTTTTTAATTTTGAGGAGATCCTATTTGTCTATTTTAATTTTTCTTCTCATGCTTGGGGTGTGAAGTTCATGAAACTATTTACTAATGCAATGTCCTGTAGATGATTCCCTACATTATCTTCCAAGGTCTCCATGGTTTTGACTCTTATGTTTATATATTCAATCCATGCTGAGTTGATTTTTGTATAATGTGTGAGATGGTGTCCCTCTCTCATCTTTTTGCATATGGATATCCATTTCTGCAAGCACCATTTGTTGAAGAGGCCATTCATTCCCAGTTAAGTGAGCTTGGGGGTTTTGTCAAATATCAGATGACTGTAAATGTGAAGATCTATATCAGAACTCTCAATTCAGTTCCATTGTTCAGTATGTCTATCCTTGTGCCAATATCATGCACTTTTGAACACTGTACCTTTTTTATGTTTTAAAGTCAGTTAGAGAAATACTATTAATTCACATTTACTTTTTCAATAGGTCTTTGACTATTCAGTGTCTGATACCCTTTCAAATAAATTTTGTATTTAGTTTTACAATTCATTAAAAAATGCTGTGTTAATTTTTATTGGGATTGAATTAAATCTCTAGATTAGTTTGGGTAAGATAGACATCTTGATGATGTTTAGTCTTCCTGTCCATGAAGAGAGAATATTCTTCCATTTATTTAAGTCTCTTTTGATTTCCTTTAACAGTGATGTGTATTTTTCTGTATATAATTCCTTTCATCTTTAGTTAAATTTATTCCTAAGTATTTGAGTCTTTTACTTACCATTGTAAATGGTATTTTTTTCTTGATTTTCCCCTCAGATTGTTTGTTATTGGTGTACAGAATTGCTACTGGTTTTTGAGCATTGATTGTATAGCCTGCAACTTCACTGAACTCCTTTATAAGTTCTAGAAGCTTTGTTGGAGATTTACCAGGGCTTTCTATGTAAAGGATCATGTTGTGTGCACATAGTGAAAGTTTTACTTCTTCCTTTCCAATATGGATGCCTTTTATATCTTTTTCTTGCCCCAGTGCTCGAGCAAGTACTTCTAACACAATGTTAAGTAGGAATGGTGATAGTGGATGGACATCCTTGTCTTTTTTCTGAACTTAGAAGGAAATCTTTTAGGATGTCACCATTGCATATTATGCTGGCTGTGGGTTTTTCATATATACCCTTTATCATGTTCAGAAAGTTTCCTTCTATTCCTATTTTGGCAGTGCTTTTATCAGGAAAGGGTGCTTTATTTTTTTAATAGTTTTTATGCATCTATGGAGCTGATCATGTGAATTTTTTTCTTTTGATCTGTTTATGTGGTGTATTACATTGATTTTCTTATGTTGGACTATCCTTGCATATGGGGATTAAACCTACTCGGTCATGGTGTATAATTCATTTGATTTGTTGTTGAATGTGATTGGAAAGCATTTTGTTGAGGATTTTGGCATCTAGGTTCATTACAGAGAGTGGTCTGCAATTTTCCTTTCATGTGGCATCTTTGTTTTGCTTTGGTATTAAGTTAATGATGGCATCATAGAATGAGTTAGGCAATATTCCTTCTAATTCTATTTTTTTTGTAAGAGTTTAATCAGGATTGGTGTTAGTTCTTTCTGGAATATTTGGTATAATTCAACTTTGAAGCTGTCCAATTTTGGGCTCTTCTTTGTTGGGAGGTTTTTGATGACTGAATCTATTTATGCTTAATTAGTCTGTAGAGTTCGACAATTTCTTCCTTCATCAATGTAGGCTGCTTGTGTGTTTCTAGGAATTTTTCCATTTCCTCTAAATTTTTTTCTTGTTGACTTACAGTTTTTCAAATTGTCCTATTATGATACTCCTCATTTCAGTGGTGTCAATGATCCCCTTCCTCATTTCTTATTTTGTGTATTTTCATCTTCTCCTTTTTTCTTTGTTAGTCGAGCTAAGTGTTTGTCAATTTTATTGATCTTCTTGAAGAACCAGCTTTTCGTGGTGTTTTTTTTTTTCTAGAGTTTTCTTATTTTCTGTTGCATTTAGTTATGCTCTACTCTTTGTTATTTTATGTATGTACTTCTTCTGTGGTTATTTTCTTGTTTTTCATATTCCCCCAGGTGTGTATTCAGGTCTTCAATTTTAGCTCTCTCTTCTTTTTTGATATATGCATTTATGGCTATGAAATTCCCTATCAGCACAGCTTTTCCTACATCCCATATATTTTGATATGTTGTGTTTTCATTTTCATTCATTTTAAGGTAGATTCTGATTTCTTTTGAGATTTCCTCCTTGACCTGTTGCTTGTCTAAGATTGTGTCATTTAACTTCCATATCTTTGTGCCTACTCTGGTTCTCTGTCCCTTAGGGATTTCTAGCTTCATTCCATTGTGGTCAGAGAAATTACTTTGTATAATCTCAATCTTTCTGAATTCATTGAGATTTTTACTGTGGCCTAGCATGTGTTTTGTCTTTGAGATTATCCATGTGCACTTGAGAAGAATGTATATCCCACTCCATTTGGTGTAGTGTTCTGTATATGATTACTGGATCCAGATCCTCTAATGTATTAATCACAGTCTTTCTTTCTTCACTGATTCTTTGTTGCTATGTTCTGTCTGATGATGATGATGGTGTATTAAAGCCCCCTCTGTAATTGTAGAGGCATGTATTTCTAAACTTACTTTTCCAATTTTTCCCTCATGTATTTTGAGGAACCCCTTTTAGTTGCATAAATGTTTATGATTATTCTTTCTTCTTGAAAGATTATCATTTTCGCTAATATATTGTGTCCATCTTTGTCTCTTATAATAGCTTTGCATTTAAAGTCTATTTTGTCCAATATTAGTTTAGCTACTCTGATCCTTTTCTGGTTGTTGTTTGCTTATTTTCCAGCCTTTCAATTTCAGCCTTCTTGAATACCTGGGTCTAAGTTCGGTTTCTTGTAGACAACATATAGATAGATCTTATTCACTTATCCATTCTGCCAATATGGGTCTCTTGTCTGGGGAGCTTAATCCATTAACATTCAGTGTTATTTCTCTCAAGGAATTATTTACATTAGCCATATTTTCTTTGGGTTTATATATATCATATATTGTTTTTATTTCTCTTTTATTATTTTTATATGTTCTCACATCTCCTCTAACTCTCTTCTCCTTTTTTCCTTTCAACATGCAGAACTCCCTTAAGTATTTCTTGAAAAACAAGTTTCTTATTGTTATACTCTCTTAATATCTGTTTTTATATGAATATTTTGAAGTTTCCATCAGTTTTGATTGCCAGCTTTGCTGGATAGAGTATTATTGGCTGGAAGTTTATTTTTCCTTTCAGTACTTTAACTATGTCATGCCACTGCTTTCTTGCCTCCATGTTTTCAGATGGGAAATCAACACTTAATTTTATTGAGCTTCCATTTATGTGATGGTACTCATTTTACTTTCTGCTTTCAGTTATTTCTCTTTGTCTTGAGCTTTGGACTGTTTGATGAGTATATGTCTTGGAGTAGTCTTGTTGGGATTTATACTGTTTTTGGTCTGCTGTGCTTCTTGGATATGTGTGTCCATCTCCCTCAATAGGGTTGGCAAGTTTTCATCCATTGTTTCCTCCAACATTCCTTCTGGCCCCATTCACATCTCTTCTTCTTCTGGGATGCCTATAATGCATATGTTTCCACGTTTTGTGTTTGCCTTCGAATACCTAATTCCCTGTTGGATATTTTCTATCTTTTATCTTTCTGATCTACTATCTGTTTGAATTCATATGTACTGTCTTCCACATTACTAATTCTTTCCTCTGCCTGTTCAAATCTACTGTTATGTGATTCCAGTGTCTTTTTGATTTCTTGGATTTTGCCACTCATCACCATCATATCCTTTATCTTTTTACATATATTTACATTTTTTCTGTATATTATCCCAGGGTCTTCTTAATATCCTTAATCTCTTCCCTCACTTCATTGAGTTTTTCCATGATATTTTTTGGACAGCTTTGATTAGTTGTTAAATTTTCTGCACTTCTTCCTGTTTTTTTATTTTCTTAATTGGACTTGTACATATCCTCCTGTTTCTTAGTATGTTTTTCACTTTTTGTTGCCCTCTGGTCATTTGTTTTCCTTGATGAGATTATTCAGTTGATTAATCTCTCTCTTTACTCTAGGGTTATATTTAATTGCTGCTTTTGTGTGTGTGTTAGATTTGCTCCTTGACACATTGTTTTTATTCTATTTCATTTTTGTTGTCTATGCTCACTTGGATGAAAAAATTAGGGCCAGAGAAAGTAAAATAGATAAGAAAAGTAAAAGGATAATAGTAATAATAATAATAATTGTTAGAAAAGCAACATTTAAAACCTTGGAAAATGAATATATAACTCATGTAAGCACTGCAGAGTAATAGGAATTAAAAAGTGGGTTTCCAACAATGAAATGATAAGCCAAATAGAGAAAAATATGTAGACTGAATTAAAAAGCAAGAATGATGAGTAAAGAGGGGAAAAGAAAATAAAAGACAAAAAATAAAAAAGGTTAATAAAAGAAACAAAGCCAGATAGACAAGGTAGAAATAAAAATCAGAAAAATTGAGGACTAAACAAAGAGTTAGAATAGAAGAACAACAACAGAAAGCAGAAGATATAATGATACTGGAAGAAAAAGAGATAGCATTGGCATACAAATACAGTTTACACTGAATAGGGGAGATCAAGGAAGAGGAAACACAGTAACCAAGAATCAAACCAGCAGCACCTTTAAGAATTTATCTCTTCATCCAGCTACCTCCAGATCAATGCTCTGAAACCTCCTACACTGTGGTTTTCTGAGACAGCTCACTCAGGCAGGATCTTTCCTCCTCTCAGCCATTTTTGTCAGAGATATCTGCCTATGTTCCGTTGAAAGAAAAAAATTAGATCCAGAGAAAAGAGATAGGAAGACAAAATGAATAATAATAATTGTAATAGCAAAAGGTTAGAGAGCAAATGTACAAGACCTAGGAAATAGAAAAAATAACATGAGTAAGGAGCACAGAGTAGTAAGATTAGGAAAGTGGAATAGAAACAATGAAACAAAAAACAGAATATAGAAAAATATTAGAATTAATTAAAATGCTGGAATGGCAAGAAGAGGGGAAAAGAAAATAGAAAAGGGAGAAAGGAAAAGGTAAAAAAGAGAAAGTATTCATAGAAAAAGGGAGAAAGGGAGAAATACAAACAAAAAAATTGAAAGAGGGAGAAATACAAACAAAAAATTGAAAACCAATTAAAAGAGGTAGAATGAAAGAAGAATGGAAAACAAAAGATATAAAGATGAATGAGTGAAAATAAATAGTATAAGTACAAAGTTCAGTAACCAAAAGAAAAACAGAAAAAAATAATCAAGCAGAGAAAGAGAGGGAGAGGATACAAAACAAGCAAGAAACAAAACAGCAACAACTCATTTTTTAAAATAAAGAGACAGAAATAAGGAAAAACACCTTTCTTTTTTAGATCCCTAAGGATCTTCTCAGGGTGCTGGCGTTCCATAGTCACTCAACCTACATCCTGCCCTATGTCAGTTTTGAACTTGGTTTTAGTGGGTAAAGTAAATGAAATAACAGAAAATGACCTTTAAAAAAATGAGATCCAAGAAAAGCTAATCCAGAGGAAATGTCTATAAATTCCCTGGCATAAAGTTTCAGCTGGTTGTGTGATAACGTGGTGGATCTCTTCTCAAGAAGTAGCCAGAAAATGAACCAGAGACCACATATATTGTAGGCAGGAATTCCTCCACGGAGCTATTTTCAGTCCTTGGGTTGATTTGCCTTTCAGAGGACTATCCACACCTTTTCCCTTGGGCAGGTTAGATTCCCTGCATTCAACTGGTGTGTTGCTGATTGCTGCCTGTCTCTGCATCCTCACTGATGTATTTCCTTTCTTTACTTAGGTGGCTGGGCATGACCACCAGCCTGAGGCAATCCCCCTCCTCTCTCCCTATCAAGTCAGGTTCCCTTCCGATATTCAAGGAGGGCCCAACAGGCTAAACTCACAACAAAAAAATCCCTCTCCACTCTCACAGAACCCTCTTTTTCACAGGGAATCTGTTGTCACACTCCCATTTGGAGAAGGGAGCTAGTTTCTACCTAGTCGGTCCACCCTGGGGGCCAGGTATGTGTGCCCCTTCCAGCCACTGATGTAATTAACCCCCTATTTTTCCTGGCTTCCCTATCTGTAGAGTGCCCTCCTAGATGACTCCAAGCACCTTCCCATGGAGGTAAACACCTGCTCTACTCTTAGATACAATTCACCAGGACCTGGCTGAAAGTTTAATAACTCATGATTACTTCTTTTGGCTTCTTCATGTCTCTGACCATCACTTTTCTGGGAATTGTTAAGCAGTGTCCTGGTTTGCTATGCCCCAAAGCAGGCCCTCACAGCAACCTCTGCTTTTACTTTGTTGTTTTACCAGATCTAAGAATTAAATATCTAACCCATCAGCCATGTTCCAACTATCCTTATATGCTTTCTGGCCATTTGTATTTTCTTTTTGGAGGAGTGTCTATTTAAATCCTTTGCTCATTTTGGAATTGGATTGCTTGCTCTTTTATGGTTGAGTTGATTGATCTCTTTATATAGAATGGAACTCATATCATTTTTGGATATGTGGTTTCCAAATATGTTCTCCCATTGAGTGGGCTGCCTTTCACTTACTTGATAGATACCTTTGATTCACAGAAGTGTTTAAGCTTGAGGAGATACAATTTATCCATGTTTTCTCTTATTGTTCATGCTTTTGGGGTAAGGTTTAAGAATGCACAACCTACTAACAGGTCTTGAATGTATTTTGCTATAGTTTCTTCTAGGAGCTATGGTTCTAGCTTTTATATTTATGTCTTTATCCATTTTTAGTTAATTTTTCTGTAAGGTTTGAGATAAGGGTCCTCTTTCTTTTGTTCATGGATATCCAGTTCTCCTAGTACAATTTGTTAAATAGAGTTTTCTTACCCAGATGGGTGAGTTTGACAGGCTTGTCAAAAATCACTTGAACACATATATGAAGGTCTGTTTCTGAACTATCAATTCAATTCCATAAGTCTATGTGTCTTATTTTTATGCCTGTACCATGCTGTTTTCCACTTTAGCTTTGTAATATGATGTAAAGTCCTCCAATTTCACTTTTCCTTTTAAAGGTGTTTCTATTTTGGACCCCTTACACTTCCAAATAAATTTCATAATTCTGTCTTTCAATTGTTTAAAAAATGCTGGTGGATTTTGTATTGGGATTGCATGGATCTGTATATCAATTTGGATAGAATTGACATCTTAAAGATATTTAGTCTTCCCATTCATGAGCAAGGAATTTTCTTCCAACTAGTTAGGTCTTTTAAAATTTCTTTTAGAGAGGAGGGAAGATGGCATTGATGGTTTAGGTTTGCACTCACCGGCTCTCAGGTAGGGGTTGGCTGATTGGAAGCAAGAGCAGAGGAGCACAGTCTTTGCAGGAAGCTTGGGGCACAGGAATATTGGCTCCATTGGTCTGGAGGCAGCTGGAGTGTGAGTTAAGCCATGCATCATAAAATTGTGGGTT
>PVKH010033145.1:0-12059 GCA_004027955.1 Chaetophractus vellerosus | reverse complement strand
GAGCCCCTGGCTTGCAGCCTGCCTGCAGAACCTGGACTTGTGCATCCCCATGGTCACATGAGAGACTCTTATAAAATCTTATATTATTGACAGACATCTCCTGTTGATTCTGTTTCCCGAGAGAACCCTGACTAAATCAGTGGGTGAGAAAATACCCAGTTCATGATAAGCAACTCAGGTGTCATGGTAACTTGGTGGCCCATGGTTAAGTGTTCAGTATCTATTAAAGCCCAGTAGCAGGCCAAAAGCTGTTGACTGAAAGGACAGTAGTTATCTATTGAGAATGGCAGGGCTTTGCTGAAAATCCTAAGAGTCTGTGCTGTGATTCTCATACAGAGGTCTGCCAAAGGTTCCAGACAGCATTTCTAGTTGCCACTGATACTTCCAGCACCATTGGATCTGCTGGGTCATATGGCCCAAGTTGCTAGGAGGCTTGCATGGCAGCTTGGACTTATGGCAGAATGTCCTCTTGTTTCAGTCCCCAATTAAGTCTAGCAGCTTTTCAGTTCAAATGGTAAATGGGCTGGAGTAGCACACCTAAATGAGGAACATGTTGCCTCCAAAATTCAAAGAGGTCAACCAGACATTATGCCTTTTTGTATTGTAGGAGGGGTCAGATGCAACAGCTTATTCTTCACCTTTGAAAGAATTTCTCAATATGTCCCACATGACTGGATGCCTAGAAATGTCACTAAGGTAGAAGGCTCCTGAATTTTTGTTGGATTTATTTCCCTCCTCTGGCATGCAAATTCCTTATGAATGAGCCTAGAGGAATTGGTACATGTTGTTCACTAGGTCTGATCAGCATAATGTTATCAACATAATGATGTGTGATGTGTGATGTGTGATGTCTTGTTGAAGGGAAAAGTGATCAAAGTCCTTGTGGACTAGATTATGAGATAGGCCTGGAGAGCTGATAAACCCCTGAGGTAGGACAATGAAGGGGTATTGCTGGCTTTGCCAGCTGAAAGCAAACTGTTTCTGGAGGTCTTTACTAACAAGTGTTAAGAAAAAAGCATTTGCCAGATCAATAGGTGAATATCTGTTACCAGGGGGGTGTATTGATTTATTCAAGTGATGATGGAATATCTGGAACAGCAACTTCAATTGGAGTCATCACCTAGTTAAATTCACAATAATCCACTGTCATCCTCCAAGATCCCTCTGTTTTCTGCACAGGCCAAATAGGAGAGTTGAATGGGGATATGGTGGGATTTACTACCTTTGTATCTTCAATTCCTTGATGATGGCATTAATTTCTGCAATCCCTCTAAGAATGCTGTATTGCTTTTGCTTTACTATTTTCTAGGTAAAAGCAGTTCTAGTGGCTTCCATTTGGCCTTTCCTACCATAATAGCCCTCACTCCACAAGTCAGAGAATCAATGTGGGGATTCTGCCAGTTGTTGAGTATGTCTATTGCAATTATGCATTCTGCAACTGAGAATAAATAACAACAGAATGTGTTCAGGGACCCACTGGACCCACTGTGAGACATACCTGAGCTAAAACTCCGTTGATCACCAAGCCTCCATAAACCCCTACTCTGACTGGTGGACCACAGTGATGTTTTGGGTCTCCTGGAATTAATGTTATTTTGGAGCCAGTGTCTAAAAATCCTAGAAATGTCTGATCATTTCCTTTTCTCCAACACACAATCACCCTGGTGAAAGACCATAGGTCCCTTTAGGCAAAGGAGGAAGATTAACAGTATAAATTTTTGGCAGGGCAGTCCTAATCCATGGAGATCTGGGTCTTCCTTTCCTTCAAAGGTTTCCATATCTGTAAACTGTCTCTAGTCTAGGAATTGTTTGAGGGGCAGTGACTCTCTTTTCACAATTCAGGTTAGACATTTATTCACTTGACCTAAAACTCCTCTGCTTATACATATCAAGTAAGTATTTAGTAGAGTGCCCATCTATTTCACTTCTAGGTACCCTGATCATCTAGATTTCTGAGTGACAGACTATTCTGATTACTGCTGTGACTCTGCTCTCCATTAAGTAGACACTCCCACCTTGTCTTTTGAAATGAAGTGCTGCCAATTGGCTTTTGTCAACCATGGATCTGATTATCCCCATTGTTTTTAAGGAATCCAGTTCAGTGACAGTGGTTCCCACAATAATATCTGACCTACAGAGAAGAGCAACCACAGAGATCTTGAGGGAAAATGGAGCTAGTCTCACAAATGTATGCTTCACAGTTTTGGTGATAGGTGTGTCCTCTGGACATTCCTGGGTTGGGTGAGCCATTCTTACATGATAAATCCACTCTAACATTCCAATCTCTTTAAGACTCTGGATCCCCTCATCTCTATTATACTAGAGCAATCCTGACATTTTGTCTTCAGGTAATGTAGGCCACCTTTTACTCCATGTTTCAGCCAACCACCCAAACTGTTAGATCCCTTTCTATTCCCCCAAGCTACAACATTGCATCCAGAATCTGTTCCATGGGCCCATATCAATCAATTCAGCATGACCCAACTTTCTGTTCCTTTCTTTACTGTCCCTCACCCTTAACATCCATTCCCAGGATATTTCCCAAATCCTGTCTATATAAATTGGAAAACTCATACAGTTCATTTGGAGTGTAGCACACGTCCTCATGGATCACACTTTTTACCTCACATTTCAGAGTTTTGGGAGATCATTTAGTTGTAGATCTGGTAGTAAAGAAGGGTGGTAAGTGTGGATAATGAGAGGAATTAGCAATGCCTTGCAAGCCAACTACCTCAGAGCATTCCGGTGAGACAGGGTTAATCTCTTCAGATGGAAGTATGACCTCTGTTTCTTCAGGGGAGGCAGTTACAGGTTTATCAAGTACAGCAGGGTTCATCTCTTCAGGTAGAGGCTGGATGGCTAATTCCTCAGGACAGACTGGAGGTTGGGTGGTTGTTTCTTCAGGGCAGACCATTACAGGTTTATCTGGAAAAGAAGACTCAGCAGAAGTCATGGTTGCAATGTCCCTATCATCACCATTAGCAAATACGTCCCCATTCCAAATTTCAAGATACTATTCCTTCCAAATCTATGCCCTTACTCAAACAGTAAACACCCTGCAAAGCTGGGAACTCAATTTGTGCTGTAATTCAGTCATTCGTAGAATGTGACTCTGGGTCTGGTTTCCAGAAATCTCAAATCTGCAGCTATAGAAATAAGAGTTTCTTTCAGAGAAACTTCATGTCCTTCATGCAGTGCTTGAGCTGGGAATTTGAAGCCTTGGCCATAAGCTCATCCCTTTCTCAAACTACTGTATCCAGCATATTTAGGAACAATCAGCCAGAATCATTATACTTTTTTTTTTTTAACTCCACAAAAGCTTGTTAAGGTGCCAAATACACTGTCACTCAGAGCAATGCCTCTTATAAGTATTTGAGTAGCAGTATTCAATAGTGCTATTTTTTGTGTTTCTATTGCTAATTAACAGCATGGACTATCAGTGCCATCTTGATCAGTGGAAATAGAGTCATTAGTACATTTTAATCTAATAAGATTAGAGAACCAATTCTACAAGTGCATAGATTTCTGGGTTCTTTTTTGCTTCCTTAAACACTGATAGTTATCATAAGCTAGTCTCATCTCCTTCCAGCACAGATGCAGTCATATGCCTGTATGCAACACATTTTTAAACAGACTCTCTACTCTTACATTTTTATTCTTATTTGGTTGAACCAAAGATGGGTTTTATGACATAGGTTTTAGTGTCAAGTGGAGCATATCAGGGAGTATAGAGATCATAGTTGAAAAGTGCAGTGGGCTTCTTGAGGAGAAGTTTGTCAATCAATCATGACAGAGAGAGTCATATATAACTACCTATGTCAAAGGTCTTTGTCAACAGGAATAAGTAAGTACCCCACTGCTTCTACCTTACTTTTTCCTTGGAATTACTGTCCTACTATAGAACTGTTACCTTAATATCTACCACTACATGAGGAGTAGTGGTTCTTACTAAGTACTAGGTATTGGCTAAAACATTTTACAAGTATTACAGAATTGGATCCTTTTACTGACTGTATGATGTAAGTTACTATTATCATTGTCCCCATTATACACATGGAAAACTGAGGAAGGTGAATTAAGCACAAGGTACGTAAATGGCAGAGCTGAGATTCAAACCCAAGGGGTCTGATTCCAGATTCTGTATGTTCAGCTACTATACCAAAAAAAAAAAATCTCTCTGTATGACTGAATCTTTTCAACAGATAAACCAAAACTCACATTCAAAAACACTTTGGCCCTTTTAAGTTTGCCATTTGAGAAATATGCACTCCTTTCCTAGTAATGTTATCATGGCTTAAATATTCTTGGAATGGATCAATTGGAATTACCTGTGGAGCCTGCAGCTCATTCTTTGAATATCCCCTGTGGTTACAACTCAAGTTCTTTGCAGCCAAGTACGATGACTAAGGTGTGTCATTAAATTGGTTCATGCCATTTTTGGTCAAAAATGAAGCACAACCGAGAGGCAATGAGATGGATTGCTTCTCTGAATTGGCTCTGCAGCCAGTTCCAAGGAGGAGTTCCAGACTCTAGAGCAAAGGCTGTTCTGGGTACTTTACTTGTAGTCCAAAGTGATTACATGAGGGGATAATTTAGATATATTAATTTTGGCATGTTTATCTTCAAAGGTCGTATCACTTACCACTGCAGTTCAGATTTATTTTAAACTATTTACACTATACAAATATTCAATAAATTCAATAGGCATTTTTTTAGGAAACTATGCTGACCCAATCTAGTTGAGTGAATAGGGATGAGGCCAGCTAGTGAGGCAGGAGGCCTCTTTGCTTCACTTTGGAAGGCTTCCCTGCTCCTCACCCTACCTAGTCCATCTGGTGGCATTAGCTATGCATGCCACTTACTACAGTGAGGAGTTGGGCAAGAATGAATCAGATGGGTCAGCCACTTTTGCTCCTGTCACTCCTTCCCCAATATCTAAATCACATCCCTCCTGCCTCCTTCAACTCCATTCAACCTTAAGTGCCATGCTTATGTTTCTGTTCCTTCTCTGAAATCTGCCTTAACCTTTGGACCTGATATGGTTTCTCCATTCTGCATTCCTGGAGCCCACAGTATGCATATAACTCATTGAACTCACTTCCTTGTACTGTGAATTAATTGTTTATGTGTACACATTTTATTTCTCTAGCTAGATTGTAAGATCAAAGGCAAGATTTCCTTCCTTCCTTCTCTTTCTCCCTTTATCCTTTGCTTCTTTCTTTTATCCTTTCTCTTTTCTTTCTTATGGTCTCCTCCGTCTGTAGGACAGTGCCTTGTATAAAATAAGACTCATTGATATTTATTGATTCTTAATTATACTTGCTATATCACCAGAATGAATGATCTGATTCCCCTTGCAGATTCACCTTCCTTATTACACTTCCTATGGTAGCTTGAAACAATATGTACCCCGGAAAATCCTGTTCTTAAAGCTAATCCATTCTAGTGAGTGTAGACCCATTGTAAGTAGGACATTTTGAGGAGGTTATTTCAGTTAAGGTGTGATCTACTTCATTCAGTTCATTCAGGATTGGTCTTAATCTTCTTACTGGAGTCCTCTATAAATGGAATGAATACAGAGAGAGAGTGAGAGAGAGAGACAGAGCAAGAGAGAGAGAGAGAAAGTCATGGAAGCAAGAAGCTGACAGCAATGAAACCTGGAAGAGAAGGAAGAGACCAGCAGATACCACCATATGCCTTGCCATGTGACAGAGGAGTCAAGGATCACTGATGCCAGTCTTTCGGAAAAAAACCATCCTCGATGGACATTTTTCTCAGTCTCAAAACTGTAATCTAATAAATTCCCATTGTTAAGCCAACCCACTTCATGGTATCTGCTCTCAGTAGTTAGGAAATAAACACTTGCTTAAGAAAATATTATGTTGGTTTTTCTTTGATTTTTCTTTACTTTTTTTTTTTCTTGAGCATATACCAATTGAAGTATATGTAATTACATTTCAGGGAAACGCAGACAATTAAATATTTTTACTAAGTTTGTTGAAAGTGACTAAGGCCCAAATATATTGATAAGAATTGACTAGATTTTTCTGCAATTGATATTTTTCTTAAAAACATCATGGTAAAATATAATTGAAATACATTCATACATATACATATATATATATATAATTGACTCTTCTAGCCATATAAAATCTTTGGGGTTGAAAATTTAATTAATAAGCAGTCTCTGTCAAAATATTACTTAAAAGTAAGCTTTTGTTTTCACAATATTAGTTTCTTATCTCTTTTGGTTACTTGAGTGTAAATATGTGTAATATCCAGAAATCTGAAGATAAATAATTTGATTGTTACTGCTGCTCTGTAATCAACAATTACCAGCAGGTTTTCAGATCTTCTGATCTTTATTGGTACACTTCTCTGCTTGCATGTGAGAAGCACCAGGGACCTGGTGAATTCTTAGCCCAATTTAAAGAAGAAAAAAGGAGAATATAAACACCGCACATGACTAATCTAATACTTTTGGTGAGGAGCTTTAGATAGAAATCAAATATCCTTCTAACCTTGCCCATTTATTTACTCTTTCCATTATGCCTGGGCAGACCATTGTCTTCCAGCTTCACCAGTGGTCTCTGCCTTCCTCAAATTTGGGAATTAGGAGTCTCTCTGAGGGTCTTCATATTAATTCCATTTTCTTCATTAAGATTTCCTGTCCTTTAAAAAAGAAAAAGAACACCTTAGTATACACAATCCCTGCAGCCATAATAGATTTTTTTTAAATCCTGATGACTGAATTCTGAATACATGCAAGCAAAAATTGATTTTCCATTTTCATTTTCTCAACTTAATTTTCTCTCTCTTGGTGTAAAAGCAGCATTTCTAGGAGCCTATAATATGAAATAGAGAATTTTTTTTACAGCCTACAATAATATTAAATCAGACCTTTGTCAAAAAAGTGATAAATTCACAGCTATATGAATAGCTTATAACAGAGAACCCGTTTAATTGGTCTGTAGTTTGCACTGTTACAAAGAAAAATCATGGCCTTTTTTTCTTTCTCTCTTTCCCTCCCTCTCTCCCTCCCTCCCTCCCTTCCTTCCTTTCTTTCTTCTTTCCTCTTTCCTTCTTTCCTGCGTCATCCTCTTATATTCTGTACCAAGTGTTTGTATGTTTCTAAGTGTGTAACTTTAAATACATTTTACTCCCCCACAAATAAATGCAAGAATAGTAACTGACACTAATATATGTCATATTTTAAAGTAATATAAATTCTGATATTAAGCTATAAATCAGCCAAAACAAATATAAACTCTCTTAATTATTTTTTCTTTTTATTATGGACAAAAATATTTAAACTACATAAAAGTAGAGAACAAGAGCTAATGAATCCCTATTTATACATCACTCAGCTTTACAATTATTACCATTTTGCCCATTTAAATACATTTATCCCCTGACTTTTCCATTTTTGCCTGAAAATGTTGAAGAAAATTCCAGACAATGTTATCATTCACTGCATTACCCAGCTTTAGTGGTTTTTTTTTTTTAAATTATTTTAGTAACATATATACAACCTAAAATTTCCCCTTTTTACCACATTCAGATCTGTAATTGAGTGGTATTAGTTACATTCTCAGTGTTGAGCTGCCGTCGCCATCATCCATTACCACAACTTTTCCATCTCCCCTAACAGAAATTCTGTACCAATTAAGCTTTAACTCACCATTCTAGCTTTAGCTTTGGAAACAAATGACAACTTAGAAATTTATTTCCTGATTATGAGATGACAGGACCTTTACATTGATATGTTTTTATCCAAGGCAATAAATACCACTGTCCTAATAGGGCATTATTCCATCTTAGCATGTTACTAGTTATTGCATAGCATTTTCTTCTACTGCTAAAGGAAAAAGTTTCTCTATGTCTCAGACTGTTTCCACAAGGAAAATGAACACAACTGAAAAGGACTATTTTAAGCAATTGTGAAAGTTTTTTCAGAACAGCTCTGTAATATACAGGAATATCATTGTCACACTTTGGCTTTATTCTTTATATCTATGTCTACAAGGAAAAATGTAGTTTATTCTTTTGCCCTTCCCTCTGGTGGATTCTTTTTTTTGCATAGATGATCTTGGATAACTGGAACCATCCAGGGGGAAGTTGAACTCAGTCTTTTCCTCAATGTCAACATTTGGATATAGCTACTATTGTACCTTAGACCTCCTTGGAAGTAGACCACTTAATAACTCAATGTAGATTTTATGCCTATTAAAATTCCACAAGTTTGATTCTCCTGCTCTTCTCTGGTTGTTAGGCACACATTCAAGTGTCAGTAACTCTAGATTCTTAGGGTTTTACAGTTCATTCATCTTTTTCACTGGTAATTAGGGATAGAGAGGTAGAAAAGCATGAAACGATAGAAAAATCCAAACAGATTTGACTTTGAAATGTAATTTTGTGCTTTTGCTTACACGCAGTATACATCTTTTGGGGGTAAAATTTACCTACTGAAGTTACAATATGAAATTCACTTAACAATAAACTGACCAATTTATATGTCCTGACTTCTGTCATCACGCTTGGAATGCTAATCACCATCAAAATATCAACACAAAAACCTTTCTTTTTTCATATAGTACTGCAAAATGCTTGTGCTTTTTAAAGGCTTCTTTTTGGAGGCAAGCTGACAAAAACAGAAACTGTATACATTGTAACTTATTGGTTAGAAAAAATTGATGGCTTAATGAAAACCATTCTAATTAGAATTTTCCCATGCTTCTGAAAATAAATTTTCTTCTGATCTTAAAAACAATTTACTTTTGGTAGAAACTTTGGAAAGTATATAAAGTTACAAAGAAGAAAACAAAAATAGCCAGTTAGGTTATTTTTATTTATATGCATTGTGGAGAGAGAGAGAGAGAGAGAGAGAGAGAGTGTGTGTGTGTGTGTGTGTACAATTCAGTAACATAATATGGTCTAATAGTTAAGAGTGTTGAGGATGTAGGACTTAGAGTTTGTGTGCCTAAGTTTGAATCCTTGCTCAGCCTCTTGTGAACTATGCTACCTTGAAAAAGCTGCTCAAACTATCTTTGCCTCTGTTTACTCATCTAGAAAATGGGAATAACAATAATATCTGCAGCACAGACTTTTTGGCAAATTAATTAATACATGTAAAACACAGAGCAAGCTTTCAAAGAATGTTGGCTATCTGTATTACTATTTGAGATGAACGTTTTGCTCTGTGTCATTAAATAGTTAAAATATCCCTTAGATGGCTACATAAAGTGTATTATTCAGTTTCCTAGGGAATAAAGAATCAACAGGAAATATCTGTAAATATTATGAGATTTTTACAAGAATTGTCTCACGCGACTATGGGAATGGGAAAATCCAAATCCTGTGGCAAGCTGGGAACGCCCATGAACGTTTTTGATGAATTCCCCAGGAAAAGCTGGCTGGCTGAGGTAGAACTGGAAATCCTCTCGTCTGACTGCTGAAATCATCACTTCTCCTTTTAAAGGCTTCAACTGATTGAATGAGACTTCTCTCATTGTTGAAGGAAATCTCCTCAACCATAGATGCAATCAATTTACTGATGATTTAAGTCCCTGAAATATTCTCACAGTAGCAGCCAAGCCAGTGTTTGCCTGACCGAACAATTAGGCACTATAACCTGGACAAGTTGACACGAACTTAACCATCACAATCTACCCATTGTCAACTTTGCACCCATCCTTATCTCCCTAACCATACTTAATCTCTAATTTAAAACATGAATATCTCACCTAACAATACTTCTTGCATACAATTGGAAACCCACTAACTATCCCAGGATAGGGTGCAAGTCTTTGGGTAATAGTCACTCTTAAACTTGATATCCTGTAACTTAAACACTATGACATGAAGCTTATACAACGTGTGTCATAGGGTAAGGGTATAAGACAAGGGAGAAAACAAAGCTATTTGCTTTATATTTGTGTATAAAATAATCATAACAAAACAAGATAGAAGTATTCATAACTATTACAGTCCTCGGTTCTGTAACAGGTCACGTGGGTGTAGACCGTATTTATAACCACCTTCTTCCATTTCCCATTCAATATTCCCTTTACCCTCAGCAAAAGCTGCCTGTGGTTCCTTGCCCGGTGGAGTGACCCAAACCTTCATTCCTTGAGTTTGAGCCATTGGTAGACTTGGCTAGATTGTATTATTGCAGTTTTCCAATGACTTTAATCACAGGACATGATAGTACTAAGAGAAACCCTATTCTGTACTCCAGACAAATTCTTCTTTACCTCCATCTTATAGTTGCAGTCCTATTTCTCCCTGATACTCAGGATCAATCACCCAAGCAAATACAGTAATTCCCTTCTTAACCTGTATATTAAGAGAAATGAAGAGCCCAAATTGGTAAGTTCGCAGTGGTAACTCCCAGTTCAATGGAAATGTTGTGTCTCCTGGTGGAAGCACACCTCCTTTTGAAACTAAGACCTTTAGAACAGCAGAGTTTAAGGCTTCAGGGACAGGAAAAAAATTTTTTTTCTGCTGGATGACTAAAAAATAGTGCCTCTCCCATTTCCACACCTTGATTCCTGGACTCATGCATCCTGCCTATGGGAGAAACAGTACCATAGAGTAGACACTGATTTAGAGCATACACAGCCTCCTGGACAAGACTGTCCCACCCCTACATGGTATTGCCAACTAGTTGATACCATAGTTGAGTCTTCAAAAGGCCATTCGATTCCTCAATCAATCCAGCTGCTTCAGGATGACGGAGAACAGGGTAATACCAGCGAATTTCAAGAGCATGTGCCCATTCACACTTCATTTGCTATGTAGTGGCTCTCTTGATTAGAGGCAATGCTGTGTTTAATACCATGGGGTGGATAAGGCAGTCTGTAGTTTTGGCAGAAGCATTGCATGCAGGGAAGGCAAAACCATATACAGACTATGTATCTATTCCAGATAGAACAAAATACTGCCCCTTCCATGATGGAAGTGGTCCAGCATGCCACCATGGAGCAGGCTTATCACCTCGGGGAATGGTGCCATATGGGGGACTGAGTATTAGTCTCTGCTGCTGGCAGATTGTGCACTCAGCAGTGGCTTTAGGCAGGTTGGCCTGCATGAGTGGAAGTCCGTGTTGCTGAACCCATGCATACCCTCCATTCCTACCACCTTGGCCACTTTGTACATGAGCCCATTGGGCAACGATGGGAGTAGTTGGGGAAAGAGACTGACTGGTATCTACTGACTGGGTCATCCTATCTACTTGATTATTAAAATTGCCCTCTGCTGAACTCACCTTCTGGTGAGCAGTCACATGGGACACAAATACCTTCATGTTTTTTACCCATTCAGAAAGATCTATTTACAAAACTCTCCTCCAGACCTCCCTGTCACCAATGTTTCAAACATGTTCCTTACAAGTCCCTGACCATGCAGTCAAATCATTGGCAACAGCCCATGAATCAGTATATCAGTGCAATTCTGGCCATTTCTCTTTCTAAGCAAAATGAACAACCAGATGTGCGACTCAAAGTTCTATCCATTAGGAGGATTTCCCTTCACCTCTGTCTTTCAGGGGTATCCCAGAAAGGGGCTGTAGTACTGCAAGTGTCCACTTTCCATTGGTACCTGTATATCATACAGAACCATCTATAAATCAGACCTGAGTATTCTTTTTATCCATGAATTCAGACTGAAGATTTAAATCTCTGGGACATATAATTAACAGTTATAGTGCTAATTATAGGTTCAAATAAAAGGGACAGAAGAGCCACGTGTAGGGAAATTATAAACAAGTCTAAGTGTTACATTGGGGAGTATATATTCCAAAGTAAGGCCCACTGACAGGGTGCCAAATACCTGAGTTTGCCTGCTCTTCTTATACTGTCTAGATGTCTGTAGAGCCCCCAGGAGCCTTGCTGTGAGGCACTATTTACTGTGGCAGTCAATGAGATCCTGCTGAGATGCATATAAGCGTAACCTCTGGAATGACCCCCTGGCTAACTTTGATTTATTTTATTTTATTTATTTTATTTATTTATTTATTTTAAAGATTTATTTATTTTATTACATATCTCCCCTTCCCCCCC
>PVKH010033144.1:0-12050 GCA_004027955.1 Chaetophractus vellerosus | reverse complement strand
AGAGGTCCCCGGGAACCGAACCCGGGGCCTCCCATGTGGTATGCCGGCGCCCTATCCACTGGGCTATCCAGCCGGCCCCTGGGAGATTTTTGATGATGGATTCAATCTCTTTAAATATGATTGGTTTATTAAGTTCTCATATTTCTTGTAGCATCAGTGTAGATTATTTGTGCATTTCTAGTAATTTGTCCATTTCATCTAGGTCATCCAGTTTGTTAGCCTACAGACTCTTCTAATATCCTCTTATGATCCCATTTATTTTTCTGGGGTCAGTTGTAACTTCCCCTCTTTCATTTCTGATTTTATTTATTTGTGTCTTCTCTCTTTTTTTCTTTGTTAGTCCATCTAAGGGTTTGAGAATTTTATTGATCTTCTCAAAGAACCAGATTTTGGTTTTGTTGATTTTCTCTATTGTATTTTGTTCTCAATTTAAAATATTTCTGCTCTAATTTTTATTACTTCTTTCCTTCTGCTTGTTTTGGGAATAATTTGCTGTTCTTTTTCTAATTTCTCCAGTTGTTCAGTCAAATCTTTGATTTTAGCTCTTTCTTCTTTTTCAATATAAGCATTTAGGGCTATAAATTTCCATCAGCAATGCCTTCACTGTATCCCATAAGTTTTGATAAGTTGTGTTCTCATTTTCATTCATCTCAATATATTTAGTAATTTCACTTACAATTTCTTCATTGACCCACTGATTATTTAGGAGTGTGTTGTTCAGCCTCCACACATTTGTGAATTTACCTCTTTCCTGTCTATTATTGATTTCCAGCTTCATTCCATTATGATCTGAGAAGGTACTTTGTGTAATTTCAGTCTTTTTATATTTTTTGAGACTTACCTTGTGATCTAATATGTGGTCTTTACTGGAGAAAGATCCATGGGCACTTGAGAAGAATGTATAATCAGCTGACTTTGGGTGCAGCATTCTGTATATGTCTGTTAGGTCTAGCTCATTTATCATATTGTTCAAGTTCTCTGTTTCTTTGTAGATCTTCTGTCTAGTTGTTCTAATGATATGAATGGTGTGTCAAAGTCTCTAGCTATTATTGTAGAGATGTCTGTTTGTACTTTCAGTTTTGCCAGAATTTGTCTCATGTATTTTGGGACACCCTGGTTAAGTGCATAGATATTTATGACTGTTATTTCTTCCTGTTGGATTGTCCCTTTTATTAATATATAGTGGCCTTCTGTATCTCTTATAACTTTTCTGCATTTAAAGTCTGTTTTGGCCAATATTAGTATTGCTACCCCTGCTCTGTCTTGGTTACTGTTTGCATGGAATATCTTTTTCAAACCTTTCACTTTCAACTGGTTTGTACCCCTGGGTCTAAGGTGAGTCTCTTGTAGGCAACATATGGATGGTTCATGGTTTTTTAAAAATCCATTCTGTCAGCCTATATCTGTTGATTGGGGAGTTTAATCCATTCACCTTAAATGATATTACTGTAAACATATTATTTACTTCCACCACTTTATTCTTTGGTTTTCATATGTCATATCTTATTTTTGTCTGTCTTTTTACTTTTTTGGTTATCCTTTCTGTTATTCTTGTCTTCTATACTTTCCTCCAAGCCTCTCCCCTTTTACTTTTCTTTCAGGATGTAAGGCTCCCTTTAATATTTCCTGCAAATGTGGAGTCTTTTTACAAACTCTCTTAGTTTCTGTTCATTTGTGAATATTTTAAACTCACCTTTATATTTGAAGGAGAATTTTGCTGGATAAAGAATTCTCGGCTGGCAGTTTTTCTTTTCCAGTATCTTAATTGTATCCTACGGCTGTCTTCTCACCTCCATGGTTTCTGATGAGAAATCCACACTAAATCTTACTCTGCATCCCTTGTATGTGATGGTTTGCTTCACCCTTACTGCTTTCAGAATTTTCTCTTTATCTTTGATGTTTGACATTCTGAGTAATATGTGTCTTGGAGTAGGTCTTTTTGCATTTATTATGACTGCAATACTCTGTGCTTCTCAGACATGTATGTTCATTTCTTTCATGAGAGTTGGGAACTTTTCAGCTGGTATTTCCTCAAATACTCTTTCTGC
The DNA here is from genome assembly GCA_004027955.1 of Chaetophractus vellerosus. Lineage (NCBI taxonomy): Eukaryota > Metazoa > Chordata > Mammalia > Cingulata > Chlamyphoridae > Chaetophractus > Chaetophractus vellerosus. Next base: position 10,002 of record PVKH010033144.1, on the reverse strand, counting down.
CCCTTTTCTCTCTCTTTTTTTTTTACATATCCCCTCCGCCCTTTCTGCTTGTTCTTGCTGTGTTCATTTTTGTGTTCTTCTGTGTCTGCTTTGTCTCCCCCCGTGGCGGCAACACACCGAGTCAGCTCACCGGTGAGTGGTGGCCCTCCCCATTCACGGGCGGCTTGCCCCGCTGGTGGGCGACTCTGCTCTGCTCACGGGTGGCTCCGTTCTGCTCGTGGGCGACTTGCCTTGCCCGTGGTGGCTTTTTTTTTTTGCCCTGCCCACGGCGGCTCTGCCCCGCCCATGGCGGCTTGCCCCCTCAAGGCGGTCTGCCCGGCTCAGAGAGGCCCCCAGGAACCAAACCCGGGGCCTCCCATGTGGTGTACCAGCGCCCTATCCACTGGGCTACAGCCAGCCCCCTCTTTTCTTTCCCTTCTGGAAATCCCATGACATGTATGTTGTTGCATTTTATGTTATCATTCAACTCCCTGAGGCCCTGATCAATTTTTTTCTATCCTTTTCTCCCTCTGTTCTTTTCTCTCTTCAGTTTCAGCTGTTCTTTCTTCTGTAACACTTATTCTTTCTTTTATTATTTTAAGTCTCAAATGTGTGCCCCAAATGTGTTTTTTATCTCATCTATCATGTCTCTCATTCCCATGAGCTCTGTTACTTTCCTATTCATGTTTTCAAATCTTCTTTTTGCTTACTCAGTATCTTCTTGATGTTCTTTATCTCTTTAACCATATTGTTTTTCATCTCATTAATTTGATTTTGGAAATGTTTGTGTCTTGGTTATCAGTAGTCTCAAATCCTGTGTCTCTTCTGGGACTTTGATACATTCCTTTTCTTGGACCATTTCTTCCATTTTCTTAGTATGGGTTGTAATTTTTTGCTGAATTCTAGGCATCTGATTATGATGGTGAGTTTACTCAGATGCTCCATTTCACTCTCTCTCATAGGGATTTAGTGGCGGAAGGCTGTGTGTTACTACTGTTCTTTGATTCTTGGTTCAACCTGTTCTGGGTCTTTAGGATTGTCCTTGTTAGTTGTGCAAATCTGGGCCCTGGACCCAGTAATGGGTCGCAGACCCTCTTTCAAGGGCCTTGGGAAGGAGGCTGTACACATTTCCTTGGTCTGCCAGCTAATGGTGCACTTCAGTAGCCCTCTCAGTTCAAAGCCTGTTTGGAGTGTGTTTGCTGCAACATGGACTGTATCAATGTGATAGAGGATCCTGCCTGGATGCTAAGAGCCTCAAAATTCAAACTTTCTCAGAGGCAGTTCTCCAGCCTTTGCTGGCAGCCCCTTTCTTTTTCCCGGGTAAGAAATATTTCTACTCCCCTCTGCATCTTCAACAACCAGTCCTGGTCAATAGAGAGGGAGATTAAGAGGATTGCAGCTCTTTAGTCCCATGCCAGCTCCCAAGGCAAACAATGGCACAGCCCTGCCTGGTCTGAAAGGGCTCATGGACACAGCAGACCAAATTTGTGGGTCAAAAGCTGAGTCACCTTAGGCTGTGTCCCTCTCTCTCCCCTTTCCCGTGGAGGTGGATCCCTGGGGTCCCCTTTGTCTGTAGCCTTGAGGCCTGAGAATTCAAAAGTGTCTATAGGGTGGGAAAGTATCCTGGCAGTTATAGCTGTATCTTTTAACTCACAGTTTTACCATTGCAATTCATTTCCTTTGCCCCTCTCTTTTCTGGGCAGTGTTCAGCCTTCTCCTGGTGTCCCTAGCCCTAGAAGATTTTTCCCAGGCCATTTCTGCCTGTCCTCTAGCTATTTTTCTTGGAGAAAAGAGAGTTCCTTGTCTTTCTAGTCCTCCATCTTCCTGGAAGTCCTCAGAAACCTATTTCATTTATTTTTGTAGTTCCAATTCCAAACGCAGTACCTAGCACTTAAAAATGAATCATTTATTACTCTTATTTCTGTAAACTAGTATAAGAGTTGTATGGCTATTGATCCATTCATAGGTATAGTAGATTGCAAAAATGTTCCCGATTTTTCACTCATCTCTATATGCATCTTTTGCCTTCCCACTTTGACTTTGGACTTGGCCGTGTAACTTGCTTGGCCAATAGGATTTTAGCAAAAGTAGCACAAGCAGAGCCTTACCAAGTGCTTGTGTGGTTGGGCTTGCTTACTCTTGCACCTCTGCCGTTGCCATGATACCATGCCTGTGTTATTCTGTTGGAGGTAGAGAGACATGGAACAGAGCTAAGTAACTACAGTCACCTAGGCAAAGTCAGCCAGGATCAGCTGACAGCTGACTCAGACAGGTGAGTGAGCTCTGGCAAGATCAGCAGAGCTAGCTGTCTAGCTGACTATGGATATGTGAGCAATAAAATTTATCTTTGTATGCTGTGGAGGTTTGGGGGTTGTTTGTTATGTAACATTGTTTTAGAAATAGGTAAGTGATGATCTAGGGTTTTCTATCTTTTCTAACTAAGATAGTGTATGACTCTATTTTTAATGTTTGCTGACAACTTTTAAGCCACTCCACTCCTTTTCTTCCCCATATCTGGGCAAGCTGATAAGAAAACCTGGTGGTGCTCCTTCCTTTGGTACCAACAGGAAATTCAAACTATGCAAGCCCTACCCTGTGTGTGGGGGAAACCTCACCCCAGCCCCAACTGCTTACTATCATAAAAATCCCAGAGCCCTGTCCTTTTCTCATTCTCTCAAGCTATTTTCAAACCATCTTCGGAGTCTGCCCTGTTCTCCCTAGAAAACCTCATTATGTGAGTAATAAACTTTCTCAAACCCTCTTGGTGCATATGTGGCGTCATCAGTCCTGACAACCAAACCAAATTTTGGGTGTGGAGAGGTCCATGCTCCTCCTTTGGGGTGACTACAGCACTGCTCATATTATGTACTGCTATTTGGCCCAAGTAAGTTGAGGTATTACACATATTTGTTAACTGATATATGTAAAAAGTTGTCACTAGTTATATCAGACTTTCCATTTGAATTCTTGGAGGAAATAGAAGTGAAAGATACTTGCTAAAATGGTGAAATGATGATTTAAAGGGAATATGGTTTACATCCTAAAGTGTAATGACATTTATACCACAATCCTGGGAAATGTAGACTTTGGACTACTATTTAGTTTTGTGTTAATAACAAAGGAAAGTACTTGATTAAATAACAGGAAAATAGCTCTTCCAGAAACTACTTAGCACAAATAAGGGCCCAGTAAATGAAGCAGGGGACTTTTGATTAGTATGCAATTAAAAGTAAAAAACTTTTTTTTTTTCAGAATTTAAAAGATATTTTGCTTTAGCAATTAGGTTCTGAAGATTAATGAAGCAAGAAAAGTGTGTAAAATCACTCATTTTCAATCTCACTAAGGGTTTAAGTAAACTCTATAAGAAAACTCTCATTAAGCTCCTTTAATATAGTTTACTAAATAATGTATAAAAATTCCTTAGAAAAATATCAATAAATGCAATTGTGAAGACATTTATTACTATTAATACCTATGTCTACCCAACTTGAAGTCCAGAGACAGTCTGACAACTAACATTTCTTAAACTAATTGCTCTCTTGTGTTAAACAATACATTATTCCATCCACATGGTGTTATTTGTTTGTTTTGTTTTGTTGTTTGTTTGTTTTTCTGGTGTCTAATGATAGCAATAACTATAGTGACAAGAAAATTCCAAACTCAGTGCTAGATGTTTAAATGTACTTGCTAAGAAAATATTGTGCAGAGTGCGATGAAATAATAATAAGCCCACTTGGAAAATATACTGAAATTATACCTATTTGGATATGAGGAGGTTAGAATTTGGGATGATTTGATTTGATTTGATTTGATTTGATTTTATTAGAGTTGAGGTTCATTTATGGAAAAAAAAAAAGGCTTGCAAGCAAATGAATACTATTACTTAAGTTCCTGAAGGCATGCTTAACCTAACTAAAAGAACTAACACATGAAGAATTTTAGGAGTTAAGCATGGACAAGAAAATTGATATTGCTAATTACAAATGAGCATTAACTAGCTCATAAAGGAGCTGGACTAAATAGTTATTGTTCTTTTCAAATCTAGATTCTCAAATTTATGTGGATATTGCTATCCAATCATTGACAAAAGCATTTTGTTGGAAAGAATAGGTAACTATCAGACATGAAACCTTTTTATTTTATTGTTAATTTTTACATTTTACTAGAGAAGTTACAAGTTTACAGAAAAATCATGCATAAAATTCAGAGTTCCAATATGCCACCTATTATTAACACCATGCATTAGTGTGATACATTTGTTACAACTGATGAAAGAACATTTTTATAATTGTGCTTTTAACTCTAATGTGAACTGTGTTGAGCAGTCCCATGGTTTTTTTAAAAAGTTTAATTCTAGTAACATATATACAACCTAAAAATTTCCCTTTTTAACCCCATTCAAATATTTAATTCAGTACTGTTAATTATTTTCACAAGGCTGTGCTACCATCACCACCATTCATTACCAAAACATTTCCATCATTCCAAATAGAAATCTATATAATTTAAGCCTGAACTACACATATGCTACCCCCACCCTGGCCCCTGGTAACCTATATTCTAGTTTCTGAGTCTATGAGTTTACTTATTCTAATTTTTCCTATCAACAGGATCACACAATATTTGGCCTTCTGTGCCTGGCTTATTTCACGCAATATAATGTCATCAAGGTTCATCCACATTGTTGCATGTATCAGAACTTCATTACTCTTTACAACTCAATAATATCCCACTGTATGTATAGATCACATTGTTTTTTTTTCATACATTGGTTAATGGACATTTGGGTTGCTTCCATCTTTTGGCAATTGTGAACAATGCTGCTATGAATATTGGTGTGCAGATCTTTGTTTGACTCTTTGCTTTCAATTCTTTTGGAATTGAGTACCATACAAATCTTCTCTTTCCTTATTGATCTTCTGTCTAGATGTTCTATCCATTATTGGAAATGGTGTATTGAAGTGTCGTAATATTAGTGTAGAACCATCTATTTCCCCTTTCAAATTTGTCATTATTTGCTTCATGTAATTTGGGGATCTGCTGTTAGGTACATATATATTTATAATTGTAACATCTTCTTGTTGAATTGACCCGTTTATCAGTAGATAATGACCTTCTTTGTCCCTCTAACAGTTTTTTACTTAAAGATTGTTTTATCCAATATTAGTATAACTACCTCAGGTCTTTTTTGGTTACAACTTGCATGGTATATTTTTTTCCCATCCTTTCACTTACAACTTAGTTGTGTCTTTGAATTTAAAGTGAGTCTAGGGAAATGGACGAGTCTCAAGCGATTGGGCTCCCATCTACCATATGGAGGCCCAGGGTTCGATTCTTGGGACCCCCTGGTGAAAGGCAAGCTGGCCCAGGTGGAGAGCTGGCCCACACAAAGTGCTGGCTGGTGTGGAGTGCTGGCCTATGCAGGAGTGCTGGCCCACATGGAGAGCTGGTGTAGCAAGAAAAAGAGACACAGAGGGGAGACAATAAGAGGTGCAGGAGACCAGGGAGCAGCAGTGGCACAAGAGATTGAGCACCTCTCTCCTACTCTAGAAGGTCCCAGGATCGGTTCCTGGTGCTGCCTAAAGAGAAGAGAAGCAGAATCAGAAGAACACACAGAGAGCAGACAGTGAGCACAAAACAAAGGTGGGGGGTGGGGGGGGAGGGGAGAAGTAAATAAATAAATCTTTAAAAAAGTAAAGTGAGTCTATTATAAACAGCATATAGTTGGGTCATGCCTTTTCTTCTTCTTTTTTTGTTTTTACCATTTCTGCCAATCTCTGCTTTTTGTCTAAGAGTTTAATACATTTACATATAAAGTAGCTGCTGATAATGCAGGACTTTCATCTTCCAGTTTGCTATTTTGTCTTTGTAATTCTTATAACATTTTTGTCCCTCAATTTTTCCACTAATGCCTACTTTCATATTTATTTGATTTTTGTATTATACCATATTAAGTCTCCTCTCATTTCTTTCTGAATATATTTATCATATATTTTCTTTGTGGTTACCATGGAGTTAAAATTTAACATCATTAATCTATATCATATTTGATTTGATACCAACTTACCTTCACTAGAATTCCCATGCACTGTTTCTATACCCCTCTATCCCCCAACTTTATTTTGTACTTGTTAAAAATTATATCTTTTTACATTGTATGTTCCAAAACATAGACTTATCATTACTTTTTATGCATTTGCATTTTAGCACTCATAAGAAGTAAGATGTGGAGTTATATACCAAAAAATACAATATGATATTATTGGCACTTATAATTACCCATATGGTTACCTTTACTGGAGTTCTTTCTTTATCCACTTTGACCTACTGTCTGGTGTCTTTTCCCTTCAGCTTGTAGAACTCCATTTAGCATTGTTTTTTGGGCAGGTCTAGTGGTAATGAACTCCTGGCTTTTGTTTATCTGGAAATGTCTTAATCTCTCCTTCATTTTTTGAAAGAAAGTCTTGCCAGATATAAAATTCTTGGTAGGCAATTGCTCTCTTTCAGCACTTTAAATATTTTGTACCCCTGCCTTCTTGCCTCCATGGTCTCTGATGATAAAGTGGCATTTAATATCATTGCAGTTCCCTTACACATGAGTCATTACTTTTCTCTTGCAGATTTCAGAACTTTCTCCTCGTCCTTGGCAGTGGAAAATCTGATTACTATGTGCCTGGATGTGGTTCTCTTTGAGTTTATCCTGTTTGAAGTTCGTTGGGCTTCCTGAAGGTGCATATTCATGTCTTTCATTAAATTTGGAAAGTTTTCTGCCATTATTTATTTGAATATTCATTCTGCCCCTTCCTCTCTTTTTTCCTCCTTCTGGAACTCCCATAATGTGTGTATTGGTCCATTTTGTGGTATTCCACAAGCCTCGTATGCTCTGTTCATTCTTTTTAAAAATTTTTATTATCTTTTTATTATTTTGTTCATTCTTTTTTATTCTTTTTTCCTTTATTTCCCTCAGCCTGAACCATTTCGGTTGCTCTGTCTTCCAGATCACTGATTCTTTCTTCTGCCACCTTCAATCTGTTCTTGAAACTGTCTAGGGAATTTTTCATTTCAGTTATTGTATTCTTCATCTCCAGTATTTCTGTTTGGTTCCTATTGAGAACCTCAAACAGATTCTCTTATTGTTCATTCACTGTTTTCCTGATATCCTTTAGTTATTTCTCCATGTTTTTTCACTTTGTCTGGTATATCCAAAGTCTGGTCCTCTTTGTTGATGGTTTCTGGAATTTTATCTTGTTCCTTTGGATAGGCCTTTCCTACTTCTTTTTTATCTTGTAATATTTTGTTGCATGCTGTACATTTTGACATTTTAAAGTGTTGATTCTGGGAGCTGTCTGTTCTTTTAGTGTGCTTTCAGCTAGTGTTATAATAGATTTCCTTGAATGCCAGGAGCTAATAAAAACAAACAAACCATAACAAAAAACACCTTTCACTGTTTTTGCAAATTGGTTTGATTTTGCTATGGTCTCCTTCAAAGCTTAGAACTTCTATCAAGATCAGCCCAAGGCAAATGCAAAGTGCAGGGTCCTCTCTCTCTTCTGTGAGCCTGTGTGAAGTCCTGCTTTTCCTGGGCTTATGCTTGCTAGTAGCTTTAGGAATTCCCCCTTTTACAGTTTATAGGAGTTCAAATGAAGTTCCCCTCTACTACTTTGAAAATAGACTTTCACCACCTCCTGAATGCTTTCTTGAGTGACTTAATGGAGGTAGACCTTTGCCAAAGGCCACTTTGACTTAATTGTTTCTCACACTGTCCCAGCCATTTTCAAGTCCCTTCTCTGACCTCAGGTCAAACTCTGGGAGGGTGAGCCCAAATCAAGTTCCCCAGCTCAATCCCTCAGTCTTCCATCTGATGAGTTGGCACTGACATATCTGCACCCCAGGATGTACACAGGGGCCACTCTGCTCCCTCTGGAATGGGGCCAGGGACCCACAATTGAATGGCTGGGGAAGGGGAGAACAAGGGTGCTGGGAGCTTCTTCTATGTCTTTTGATGCTGTAGTTTTCTTGATTGAGCAATTACTCAGTTAATGCAGCCCTTTAACTGTTTTCTATTATTGTCTTAAGATACCTCTGCTGCTTTTACCTGAAGGTTTTGGAACAATGGTCACCCTCAGCACTGTTCCCCAGCAATCAGAAGTAGCTGATCCAAAGCAGTGATCAACAATTAGACCACAGACACCTGGAGTTTGAAGGACTAGATCTTTATGTCCCACCCTGGCACCAGCAAGTTGCCTCAGGGGCCTGAGTTTCAGCCTGCTCTGCTGCGCACCATGAGGCTGGGGGATGGGAAATGGTAGCTGCTGCAGGGAGGGTGAAATTCACTGGTAATAACCAAAAATTTTCAGCCTTTTCCTCCTGCACTTTCTGGATGTTGCACAGTGTTCCACTGGATTCTAGAGTTTCAAAATAGTTGATTCAGGCAATTCCTGCCAGTTCAATAGTTGTTTTGGTGGATGGACTGATTCCTGGAGCTTCCTACTCTACAATCTTCCTGCAATCTTCTAAGGCAGGGGTTCTTAACATATTTTGTTCCATAGACTCCTTTGCCAGTCAGGTGAAAACCATGGACCTCTTCTCATAATATAGTGGCAAATAGTTTTATAACACTCAGCTAGCATCAGAGTTAACAACTACTGTAATTTTGAAGTATGGATGAGCATAAGCGATTTCTCGAGATATGCAACAACTGTAATGTGATATGAAATGAATACTACTGGAACTTATTGCATACATTCATAAGTGAATGAAATGCTAGATTTCAGTTAGAGGTCAGAGAAAATAAAGATGATAAGTTGATTTTTTTCAATTCAAGCTCGCAGTCCCCCTGAAATCTTTCCACAGGCCCCTTGGGGGTCCATGGACTTCTGGTTAAGAACCCCTGTTCTAGGGCATGAAATATAGATTAGAGTTTCTTCTTATTCATTTAATAATTTATAGAACAAGTAATTACTATGTGCTCATTCACTCAACAAATATTTACAGTCTTCTGTGTGCCCAGAACTGTTAAGCAATGAGCATACAAAGATGAATGAAGCATAGTTCCTGCTCTCCAGTTCACAGTCTACTCAAACATATATAAACAATATGATAAGTGCTATAATAGAGATTTGTCCTAGGAAATAAGGAAGATATGAGGAGGTAGCAGTTTTTAGCTAGAGAGAGTTGGAAAGGCTTGTCAGAAGAGGTGGCTTTTCATTTTGGTCATGAAGGATATGCAAGCATTCTTCAGGTGACAAAGTAAGGGAAAAACATTGCAAGCTGAGGGGATACAGGCTATGTGCATGACAATGGAGGGAGATGCTAAGACAATTCCTGGCCAGGCTTCTGACCTGGACAACGTGGCAGATGGTAGTGCCATTCAATAAGACACAGGGAGTAGATGATGATTTGGCTTTACTATGTTGATTTTAAGGGGACTTCAAGACATTCAAAAGGAGCTGACCATTAGGAACTTAGTTACCTGGGCCTATAACTCAGGAGAGGTTTATAAGTGTGGGAATCATTCATTTATAAGTAGAAACTAAAGGTGTAGATGAGGCCACCTAAGAAGAGTGTGCAAAATAAGGAAAGAAGAGGGCCTAGCATGGAACACTGAGGAACACTGTGGTGGTTTGAAACCATATATACCCCAGAAAATCAAGTTCTTAAATCTGATCCATTCCTGTGGGTGTAAACCTATTGTAAGTAGGGGCTTTTGTTTAGGTTACTTTTGTTAAGGCATGGCCCACGGTGGTTCTTAATCTTCTTAATTGTCCTCCTACTTTATAAAAGGGATGACTATGGAGAGAGAGAGGCAGACAGACAGACAGACAGAGAGCACGTGCAAGAGAGCACCATGGAAGTATGAAGCAGACAGCAACAAAACTCAGAAGAGAAGGGAGAGACTAGCAGATGCCACCATGTGCCTTGCCATGTCACAGAGGAGCCTAGGATCACTGGCAGACAGTCATCTTCAGGAAGAAAGCATCATTTTGGTGATGCCTTATTTAGACATTTCACAGCCTCAAAACT
>PVKH010033143.1:0-12058 GCA_004027955.1 Chaetophractus vellerosus | reverse complement strand
ACTTGCTCAAAGCCTGGGAAACACCTCTAGAGGCTCACTAAAATATTTGTGAATGCTTGAGGAAGGGTGCAGGTGGAAATCTGCAGCCCTCTAAGCCAATATGACTTGGGTGCCAATGACAGCAATAAATAGCATAGTATTGTGGTTAAAACCAGAGACACTAGAGCTGGATTGCCTAGGTTCCAATCTGGTTTTGTTCTTTGTAACCCAGCCGAAGTTGGGGCACTTGCTAACTTTTGCACCTTGGGTCAAGAAGCCCCAATTTGGGGGTATTGGAAAGGACTCACCAAATTCCACATACATATTGTTTTGGTCAGCCACAGGAGTGCCTTTTGAAATATACCAAAGATTGGTCAGTCTTTATAAAGGGTATTTATTTGGGGTAGAAGCTTACAGTTACCAGGCCACAAAGCATAAAGTTCTTCCCTCACCCAAGTCCACGTGTTGGAGCAAGATGGCCGCCGACGTCTGCAAGGGCTCAGGCCTTTGGGTTCCTCTGTTCCCGGGGCTGCAGTTTCTCTCCGGGCTTAGCTTCTGCTTCCACCACAAGTTCAGCTGTAGACCATGAGACTCTCTGCATTGCGTCTCTCCACAAGGCCAGCTGTAGACTATCCGGCGATCGGCTCACTCCAACATTAGAACTGCTTCTCCAAATCTCTTCTCTCAATCTGCCTCTCTCAATCTGCTTTTCTCAATCTGCTTCTCTCAATCTGCTGCCTCTTGTCTAGCCTTTTATACTTGAGACCACGCTCACTGAGGGGTGGGGCTCAACGTCTCACTGACGTGGCAGTTAACGCCCTACTCATAACTTAATCATGCCCAGATGAACAGATTAGTTTACAAACATAATCTAATCTATATTTTTGGAATTCATAATTAAATCAAACTCAAACCATTACACATATATTGGCATAAAGCTTTCATTTAAAGGCAAATGATACAGTGCAGCAGGGAAAAGAGAGTGCAGGCAGGGGTTGGGGGACCAGAGAACCAGGCACCAGCTGCCCAGGATCCAGGATCCACATTCCCACAGGTACTGCTGCCCCCTTTCCCTGGGAACCTGTGTGAGGAATCTTGGCTTTGGGAGAGCTCAAAGCAGATGTCCCCAGTGGGGCTCTAAGCAAGCTGGTTTAACGGGTTAGGCCAGTTGCAAAAGCATCTATGAAGAGGCAGATCCTAGCGGTCCCCAGTGGTGTTTCAGACTTTAAAGAGCACATGCCAAATCCCACTGCCCTCATCTTGGCCAAGTCAAAGCCAGATATCCGGGCACCCCAGAGAAAGAGAGAAAGCTTCCCCAACATCCAGCAGACTAAATGAACTCCATCCTCCATAGCTCAGGGTCCTCATCAGCAAAATGTGGTTATTGGCAGCACCTGTTTTACAGGAGTAACCCTTTGTAAAGAACTAGAAGAGTGCCTAGAAAGCACCATAAAGTGGTTTCTAATTTGTTTGACTTGGTATTTGAAGAAGATACATGTGTTCTTATTTATTCCTAATGCCTGGGCGGCCCGGAAAGATTTGTTACATGAGCAATCACGTTCGCCTCCTTTGGCAAGCCATTTTCTGGGAGGCAGCTGGCCCACTCTACTATGGAGGAGAGAGGAATCAAGTGCAAGTGCCCCGGGTGGACTTGGTGGCATGCCGGTTCAGCGCCGTCTATTATGCGGGCTTTCTAGGAGACTGGTGAGTCACGAGCAGTGAGTTCCTCCTGTGGACCTATTGTCCTTGACGTTGAGGCATGTGTTAAGTCGGCTCGCTCTTCGTGCGTTTATGTCTGAAGCACATAGTCTATCCTCGCATTTCCCAGACCTTAACTCTATAAGCTTGACTCCGTCCCCATCTGCATTATTTTGCTAATTGAGTGTTTCATCCTGTGCTATTCATAAATTTAATTCTGGGTGGGATATTTTGCTGGCAGCTGTATGAAAGAATACTTGAAGCTTGCTTACAGCATCACCAGGAAAACGTGTGGGGTTTTAACCATTTATTTTAAATTTAGCTTTCATCAGTTTGTGGCCCTCCTGTCAGTAAGAAACAGAAATGGTGAATCAATTGAAGTGGGACGGAGGTGACCGAGAGAGGAGGAATCTTAAAAGAACTGAAATGGGTGTTTGTCAGAATTTGTAAAGGTGTGAAGCGATTTTGACACACGTATTACAGAAATGCACAAATTGGAAGGGATTCCACCCACTTTTTTTTTTGTGGAATGAGATAGATAAGAGGCTAATTATCACCGGAGTCTTTTTAAAAGTCCTCTTGAGACCCTGTCTGCAGAATATATTTAGAAATTCAGTGTTTTTCAGCACAGAGATCTAGAGCCCAGGTTGAAGCAGGCTAGCTCTGGGCAGGATAAATGATAACCCTGTCTCTCATTTTCCTCTGAACTAATTTTTCTATATTTAATTTTTTCTTGATATGCTTTTCCTTTTTGCTTTTAAGACGTGTTATATCCAGGCATCTGAGCTGGGGTTAGGAAGCAGCTAATACAATGATGAGTAAGAACATTCTGTCATATGAAGACAGGGATGCTCAGCCCTGGGGATACTGAGCTGATAAATGAAGGAGAACGTGGACCGAAAGTCCACATTTTATCGGCTGTTCCGAGGGATTCGGTGGGACAGCATGATATGGAAAAATGCAAAAAGGCAGGGAGACTAGAAAGCTTGTAATAAAATCATGTGTCATGAACTCTAAGATTGCACTTATTAAATATACAACCTTAGTTTATGTGCCACTAGGAAAGAAAAAATAATGTCAAGTTTAATTATAAGGCATTACTCCTTGTAAAATATATATCAGATTTGCAATTGTAGTGGTTGTGGTGGTGTCTCATTGTACTTTTAATTTTGCATTTCCCTTATAACTAGTGAGGCTAAACATCTTTCCGTGTGCGTATTGGTCATTTGCATATCTTCTTTTGTGAAGGCTCACTTTAAGTCTTTTTTGAAATTGGGCTGTGATTTTTTTTATTATTATGAAATTGTTTTAGTACTTTATATATTCTGGATTAAAGTCCTTTGTCAAATTTCCCCTTGCTAGTGCATGTATTTTCTTAATTATGGATTTTGAAAAGCATATTTTTAATGAATTTGCTTGATTTTAATTAATCAATTATTTCTATTATGATTAGTGGTTTTTGGCTCTTGTCTAAGAACCTCTAACTTCCCATTATTATAAAGACATTCTGTCATATATTTGTCTAGAAGATTTTGTTTGAGTTTTTATGTTGGTGCCTATAATATATTTCTGTATATGGTGTGAGGTATGAGAGATGGGTGTCATTATTTTTCCACACAAATATCCAGTTATCCCAGTGCCATTTGTGGACAAGGCCATGCATTCCCTATTAAATTATTTTGGTATATTATTTTGCAAAATCAATTGACTATATATATGTGGATTCATTTATGCATTTATCCTCCAGTTCCACTGATCTATTTGTCTCTTCATTTTATTTTTTTAAAAACACTCCCCCTTCCCCCACTCCTCCGTCTCTCCACCCTCTCTGGCTACCAATATTCTGTTTTCTATTTCTGTGAATTTGCTATTTTTTGGTCATCTCTTATGTTATACAATTTTCATCCTTACATATCTTGTTTGTTTCACTGAGCATAAGGTTTTCAAGGTTCTTCCAGGTTGCAGCATGTCTCATAACTTCATTTTTTCTTATGGCCAAATATTTCATTGTGTGTATAGACCATATTTTGTGGATCCAATCATTTGTTGATGGACATTTGGATTGTTTCCAGCTTTTGGCTATTGTGAATAATGCTGCTATAAACATTAGTGTATTAGTATCTGTTTACAACCCTGTTTTCACTCTCTTTGGGTTGTACATAGAAGTGGGATGGCTGGGTCAAATGGTAATTCTATATTAACTTTTTGAGGAACTGCTATATTGCTTTTCACTATTTATCTCTTCTTACATTGACAGCATCCACTTTTGATTACTGGAACTTTATTTTAAGTATTGAAAGCAGGTAGTGTAGATCCTTAAGCATTTTTTTTTTCTTTTTCAATATTGTCTGTATCTTCTAGATTCTTTAATTTTCCAAATAAAATTTAAAGTCATAACGTCAATTTCTACAAAAAAAATTTCCTGCTGGGATTTTGAGTGGCATGGTGGTCACTCTCTATATGAACATAGGAAAAATTAAATCTTAATATTGAATCTTCAGATCTATGAACATGGCTTATCTCTCCATTTAATCAGATCTTCATTCATTTCTCTCTGCATTTTCATTGTGTAGTGTAGAAATTTTCCACACATTATTCTAAATTTATTTCTAAGTATTTTGTTTTTTGATACTATTGTAAAAGGTATATGATACGCATTTTTACTTTTTCTTTCCTTTTTTATTTCTTTCTTTAATTTGAAGATGTATCCTGCAAATTTGATAAATTCAATTCACAGTCTAGTAATTACTTTTTTAAAGTGTCTTTTTATGTAAGCAATTATGTCACCTGTGAATAAGGACAGTTTAAAAACTCCTTTTCAATCTTTATACTCCTTTCAATCTTTATACTGCCTTTTGCCTTAACGTTCTTGGCTTAGTTTCCTGGATAGGATATTCAGACATTTTCTTTTTCCTGGCAGCTTTTAATATTTTTTTCTTTATCATTGACTTTGAGCAATGTGATTAGGATATGCTTTTGTGTATTTTTTTGACTATTTAATTCTTGTGCTTGGGGTTCATTGAGATCCTTTGATCTGTGTGGTCTGTATTTTCACCAAATTTGACAATTTTCAGTCATTAGGTTTTAAAATAGCTATTTTTCTCCCTTTTCTTTGATGATTTCACTTATCCACATTAGGCCACTTGAAGTTGTCTGACAACCCAATGTTTTTAAAAAATCAATTTTTAAAAATGCTTTTTTCTTTTGTATTTATTTTGTATAATTTCTATTGACATGCCTTCAAGTTGCTCATCTTTTTTTTGTTATATCTAAACTTCTGAGGCAGCATATATTTTCTTCATCTTGACATTGTAGTTTTCATCTTTAGAAATTCAATCTGGATCTCTTTTTTAAAAAATATTTTCCCATTCACCTAATTAACTTTTTCATCAGATGAGTATAGTTAATAATAACCGTTTCAGCAGCCTTGTCTATTAATTCTAACATTTATGTCACCTCTGGTTGGTTCAGATTGATTTGTTTATCTCCTCATTATGGTCCATATTTTTCTGCTTCTTTGCATGCCTGGTAATCTTATAGTAGATGTTGTAAACTTTTACCTTGTTGGGTGCTGCATATTTTTGTGTATAAATTTGATCTTTGTTCTAGGACTCAGTTACTTGGAAATAGTCTGATCCTTTCAATTATTACATTAAGATTTGCTACATGGATCCAGAGCAGCTATTTTTTAGGGCTGATTATTTTCAGGGACTGAGTAAGATCTTTCTGTGTGCTCTATCGAATGCCCTGTGAATTTGCCCACCTAGCTGGTGTGAACAGGCCTTTCTCTTGGCCCTGTGGTGCTACCATTTATTGTTCACTATAATCCTTTCAGTTGGCTCTTACCCTGACCTTGAGTGGTTCCCTCATTGGGTCAGTCCTTTGTTGAATGCTCCAGGGGAATCACCTGCAAATTTCTGGAGTGCTCTCCCTGTGCATCTCTCCTCTCACATATTCTGTCCTGGACCCTCTCACCTCCTTAATCTCCTCGACTCTCATCTGTCTCGTCAACCCAGGGAGTCCACTGGGCTCCACGGGGTCCCTTTTTCTGTTTTAAGCCTGAAGTCTCTCTCAAGGTGGTAAATGAGGGAAACCACAGGCCTCACCTCATTTGTTTCCTGTCTTTCAGGATGGCTGTTCTTTGTTGCCTGAGGTCCAATGTCTAACAAACTGTTGTTTTACATTTTGTATTTGTCTTAATTTTGTTATGGCGGTGCTGGACTTAGGTGAGACAGTAAACCGTGTCTCTTTTACAGCTTCTTCACTGACAGAAGAAGTCCTTTCTTATGGTTTGACTTTGGACAAGTTACTTGATCTCTTGGAGTAGATACCAGATACTTTGTTGTTGTTTAAACAATTTTTTTCTCTTCCAGAACTCTCTTTTGCTCAGTTGCTGGAGCTGACAGTCACATGTCCCTGCCTTTTCTATGGCAGAAATGATCTAGTGTCTCAGGCTACCCTGCCAGTGTAACTCATGGCCACATAGTGGGGGGTAAGGATGGCCATAGAGTACAAGTCACACCAGTCATAGCCATTCCAGAAAGGCTAAACCATCAGTCTCATCTCTGGAATCACCACAAGGACAATATTGTCAGGGTTACTGGAAGTAACTTTGCCACCACAAACGAAAAGCCTGCTTAAAAATTACAAATACAGGGAAAATATGGCGTGGAGATGAATAGGGAGAAAGACACAGTCCTTATGCTCTAGTTTGGTCTTAAGGATTCATCTCTGATAGGAGCCAGAAGTTTCCATTTTTCAGTTGTGTCAACCGAGGGTTGCCTCCTTCTCACTATTTTCCTAATTTTCCCCTTCTTATCTGTTTTTGCTCATGTTTTTAAATGAAGGTTCTATTTCATGAAACCAAAAGAAGCATGACTTATATACCTGAGATTCATTGTTTTCACATTTAAAGAGCAGGAGACATGGATATAAATAAATACATACATAAATAAATAAATAAATAAATAAATCCACCTAGTGTTGTGATCAAATGGGATTATAGTCTGCTCCAATAAATCTTCTCTCTTCTGATAACAGTTCCTTGTCTTACTTTCTTTGTCATTTAGTTGATGAACTCCCCACCTGACCTGGCAACCAACAGAAGTAAGCCACATAACCCAGGTCCATCTGCATGGTCCAGCCCCCATGCTGATTGATTCAAGGTTGAGCAAATGATCCAGGCTAGTCCAATGCCCAGGAATTTTGCTATAACTATCGGGAATTCCTCTGGGAAGAATCCTACAGCCTCCGAGCGGAGAGGCCCTGCCTAAGAGAACAAAGGGAGGGGGAGGGAAAGCAAACTATCAGTTTACTCACTGAAGCTCCTGGATTCACATATACATTTTTAAATGATATAAAACAATATAATACCGTCCTTTTTCTTACGCCAGTTTGAGTTGTGTTTCTGTTCCTTATTACTTCTGTCGCATGATGACTCCTGGTGATGGTGATGATGGTGGTGGATGCTGTTACCTCTACAATTTCTATCATCTTGATGTACTTACTGGGAATGATTATGAGGGCATCACCACATTTAGGGAACTAGATTTCTTTCCAGCATCCTGGGTCTGTGACCCCTGCACACTGAGCAAGTAGCTGCCTATGTCATCATGTCACCAGCAATTTGACTTCAGGCTCCTGTGTGGGCAGTTGGCTAGAGAAACTTTGTATGATTCTATGCAAAAAGTGCTTCTTTACTTCACATCCGCTCCACCTCTTACCAAATGCATGCTCACATTTTAAAGTTTAACTAATTACTGCACCAGTTAGTTTGCAAAGCTCTTCAGATAAGGTACTGGAATCCCAGCTGTCTTAAAGAAGAATAGTTAATGAAGCCTTGGGATGAATAAAATATCATGTCTTCCATCACCTCTTTATAGGATGTCGGGGATTACTTGTACTTTGAAAGTGATCATCATTCTTTAATGACAACTTGTTAACATTTAGATTATCATTTTGTGTTCTAGCAAGTAACCATGCTGGCCTGCTACAGAGAGAACTTTGATATTAAAGACATGGTACAGTCCTCCTGCCTGGAATTAATAACCAGTTTTCATTTAGTTCTCATAAAATACACTGTAAAGGAAAAAATCTCCACCTGCTCCTCAGAGCACAGGATGCTGCACTCCTAGGAAGTGGGCTTGGTTCTGAAACACATTGGATGAATAGAGACTAGGAGTACAGAACTCTAAAATTGGGACCCAGAAGGAAACTGAATATAAATGTTAAAATAGGTGATGCCGTGCCTTATTCAGTGGGCGTTGCCCACTGAATTTCTATCCAGCAGTAGCACCTGGTTAGAAATGCAGAATCTCAGGCTGCGCCCAGATTTGCTGAATCAGAATCTGAATTTTAACACTGCCCGCTCTGTGATTTGCAAGACCGTTAAAGTTTGAGAAGGGCTGATATAGAGCCTTTGTTTCCAAACTGAGTGCTCCAATCACCCGAGGGGCTCATTTATAAAAACATATTCTCAAAACCTGATTTTCACATAGTTGCATGGGCACTAACCCTGTAGATACTTTTTCAGCTTTTGGGAGGGTTTTAGGTATTTTAAATTTTAATGAGCTCTGCTAGTCATTTAGATGCCCAGCCAGATTTGGACACCATTATAGAATGATCCCTTGAGTTTGAGTAGTGAGCAGGTTACCAGGCAGTGTACAGAAAAGTTTAACAAAAGAAGCAGAAAGAATGGAAATTGAAATGATTTCTAATCTTGGGTTAAGACCTCCAGTGTGTGTTTGTGCGTATGTGTACACATAGATTCTGTGTGTGTGCACGTAGCTATGTGTGAGTACATATACACATACATACACACGTATTAGAAATGTCTCCCACACAGACACTTAAGTTCATTTTTATTCATATATGTGTGTCTGGCACATTGAAGTGACAGATTTAAAAAATCTGGGCTCTGCTTAAACAGTTCTGTAGGGTGTGGGAACATACCACTTCTTGCAAACTGTCCCTCTTCTTCCTTCCCTAGTTTAATCAGTACTAACCCACTGAGGATCTCCACACACATTTTCATTTTCTTGTAGACTAGGTCATTTCCAAATTGCCAAGAACCTTGACCCTGGAGCCAGGCTGCCCATGGTGGAGTCCTGGCACTTCCACCTTCTACCTATGTGGCCTTGGGCAATTTGCTTCCCTTCTCAGCCTCAGTTGACTATTCTGTAGAATGGGAGTAATTCCCAGTTGTCGTGGCGATTAAGTGGGATTCTACAAAGGCTGAAAATACTGCCTGGCACTACTATAGTAGACTCTGAATAGGTGTTGGCTGATACTGCTGTCGTGTTATTATTCATCAGGACTAATGGGTAAGTAGAAATATAACACTTAAATGTTCCTGTATATGTTGTATATACATACATATAAGTGTATTTATACATATATAATATATACACATACATGTGTGTATGTAAACTATGTAATAGTATGTCCACACAATACACTCAGGTGACATTTCTTAAGTAATTTTACTCCATTCCAACATTCGTGGCCCATCTCTAATTTGTGTTTCTCATACTGAAGAGGTGATTTTTGTGACCTAAGTCTGATAACAGCTATGTACCTTTCCACCTGAAGAATGTGCATCTCTTCACACACATGCTCACACCCACAGTGCGATGGCTGAGACGACAGGGCAGCTTGCTGGTGATGGGGGAGCCGGTCCGTGGACCCCAGGTCGAGAATCCTTGCATTAGCCTTTGGGCTGCTTGAGGGCAGGAACCGTGTGCTGCTGCTGTTTGTATTTGCAGCCCCTGACACCTTGTCTGCCAACCTGGAGGCGCCCATGACTGACTGTTATATTGACCATAAGTTAGGGTTACTAGCAATTGATTCTTGATTTGATTTTTTACTTCTACTGGAAAAGAGAAGAATATCAATCAATCAATTAAGAATGATTATTGTAGAGCTTGGACCTATATCACAATGTATGTTCTAGAGAAGTGCTTCTCAAACTTCAGTGTGCACAAGGATGTCATGAGATTCTTGCTAAATGTAGATACTTATTCAGTAGCTCTGGAGTGGGCCTGAGAGTCTACATTTCTAATAAGCTCCTAGAGAATGATGATGATATTGAACCAGGGACTGCCGTACTTTGAGGTGGAAAGCTACAGAAGTTACAGTATGGCATGACGGAAAGAGGAGAGGAACTTTGGTTTACATAACATCTTCCACATTACTAAGTGTATAACCCCAAGCAAGTTCCCTCATTTAGTGCATATTTATTGAGCATTTACTATCTGCCATGCAGTATTCCAGGCACTCGGGGTAGAGTAGAGGGCCAGTTTGACACTGTCCGTTTCTATTTGGTCTAATTATCTAACAACATATACCTTAATTATAATTGTGGAACTTTTCCCTAAAGGCTAATTGAGGATGAAATAATGAGCTATTATAAGTAAACCATTCAGCAGTGCCTGGCACATAGTAGGTGCTCAATATGCTATCTTTATTTTTTGAGGACATAAGCTCAGATACTTTCATACCCTTTCTATCTGCAGACACTTTGGGTTAGCCTTGATGTTGGCAATATGATAACCAGGTGGGAATCAAGAGAGTGGATGAAAGTTTCATGAATAACGCATGAAGTTAATATTGTATGGTGTCATGGGGAGCTGACTGTACATACCTTAAGGAGCTTGGGTGAATTTCTGGAGTAAATTCTTGGTCATGAATCAAAAGACTTGATCTCTGGCATTCAGTTTTTTTACTGAAACTTTTTGAAATTCTTGACAGATTCCCATAAGGTAGACTCCATTTCCTATAAAATAAGACAGTGTACACTTGTGTGGAAATTGATTGTAAAAACATTTAATTCAACAAAAATTTATTGTGCATCTACAAGGGACTTTTCCCTATTGGGGACATAAAAAAGTTTGTCTTAAATCTGTACTTATAGAACTTTGAGATTATAAAAAAAGCAACTCTTGCTTTCGTTTGTTTCACTCATTCACTCATTCATTTGACACATAGTTATCAAGTGCACTTTAGAGGGAACAAGACAGATAGTATGATATAGGCCTTGACTTTCTTGAGGAGGAACTAGATATAGATGCAAAAAATTACACAGAACTGTTACAGGGTTAAATAGAAAAACATATGAGTAAACAGAAAAATGAGAGGCACTGATTATGAGAATTCCAGAATTTTAAGTATATAGAAAAAATAAAAATCTGTACAGGCTTGACTGATTAGAAAATTATGTTAATATTGGGAGGTGAGTGTTGAAGTAAAATTATTAAAGTTTGGTCAGGTTGGAAGATGGTTGAAACAGTCTTGAAGAGAAAAACAATGCGCTTCATTTCTGATGGTTTTCATGACTTCCTAGGCACCGAGAACACTGCAGAGCAAACATACAGATTGCCAACAAAGAACTCCCTAGCCAATAGCAAGGGCAGGTAAACAAATTAAAGCAATATGCTAAATGCAGGAGTAGAATATGTACAAGGTGAAGACGAAGCATAGAGATAGGTCGATTGAATCTTTGTGAAAGTGAGGGATTATTTTGGGGGGGGATTTGCTTGCTGATTTAGAGAACGCAATAAAGACATGTTTTTGCATGAGGAGATGAGCATCAGTGGAGAAAAGTGTTGGCATGGAACAGTTGGGTGGCTTTCTCTTAGATCAGATTCCCCAGACAGACTCTAAGATGAGGATCCATGAGAAAGTCATTTAGAGGAATTGCTTCTAGGAGAAACTGGTAAGAAAGTGAAGGAAGCAGAACAACAAAAGGGAAAAAAACTAATCTGGTAGAGAATAGCCTTAGCCTGATGCTGCAGGGGACCCTGGAGTGTAGATTATGCCTCGGAATTGTCCCAGCTGAGGCAAGGGAGCTGGGCTTTTATTCTCCTGCACCCATCAGCCCTTGTCTTACAGCTTCTCTGGAAGGATGTAAAACACCTCCCTTTCTCTGCTGCAGTGGATAGAGTGAGCTCAGAAGGCAAGCGGAGTCTTCTAAAGGACACAAGGCAGCTTTTATAGGCAAAAGCACTGAAACCAGAAGGTGTTGTAAGTAAGTCCCATGGAAGGTGAGTATGCACCACAGGGATGTTGGAGTTAAAGAGGTTGCAAGCACCAGAGTCAGTCCATAAATTCAGGGATAATTTTCCCCAATAATTTAAGTAATATTTAAAGCGTCCATTTTTTCAAGGCAGAAATTTAATCATAAACCTTTTGGAGATTCCTAACCTTCTTTCTGGGATTGTGTCTATAATTTGGATCATGAAGTGCCAAGGCTTGGAGGCAGGAATGGATGTCTTGCTTTAGTTTCTGCTGAGATACCCATTGCCCCAGTTATGTAGTTATCGGTCACTGTCTTTAACATGGAGATGCCCTAGCTCCTCCTAGGACCAGTGATTCTCTGCTATCT
>PVKH010033142.1:0-12055 GCA_004027955.1 Chaetophractus vellerosus | reverse complement strand
TCGAGGGTGGCTCCATTCCGTTTTCACGGGCAGCTCCGCTCCATGTTTTGTGGGCAGCAGTCCTCCATGTTTTCTGCGGGCTGCCTGGCTTCCACGGTGGTTCGCAGGCGGGCAGCTCCGCTTTTTCACAGGTGACTTTGCCATGCCCGTGGGGGCTCCGCCCTGCCCGTGGCGGCTTTTTGCCTTGCCCACGGCAGCTCTGCCCCGCCCACGGCGGCTTGCCTTTCTCAAGGCCGTCTGCCCGCTTGGAGAGGTCCCCGGGAACCGAACCCGGGGCCTCCCATGTGGTATCCCAGCGCGCTCTTTATCCACTGAGCTATCTAGCCGGGCCCCATGTTTGTCTTCTTGAGTAAGTGTCCCTTTATGTTCCACCAAGGGGATGGGAACGCAACCTGAGTCATGCCTTACTGACATGATAAAATTAAAAAAAGCTCTAATCTTAACAGGTAATCTAATCAAAGCCCCCCTCAGTTGAATTTAATACAATCAAAGGATATTACACCCAGAGGAATAATTTAGTTTACAAGCAAAATCTTTCTTTTTTGGGGGGGGAGGGGTGTCAAAAAATAATCTCAAACTTGCCACACAACCAAAACTATTTTTCTTTAGTCATTAAAGCTGTATGTAAGGGCATGGCCCAAACTCTCCTTCAGCACTCCATGCAGACTATTCTTGCACAGGACAAAAGTCATTCTTTAGTTATCAAATCCACTGCACACTTTTCAGTTGGTATTTTCACTTCTCTGCAATCTTAGATACTGTGGATCACATCTGCTTTCTTAAACCTCTCATCTCCCTTGGTTTCTCTATTGCCACACTCTCCTGCTTTTTTCCTAATGCCCTGGTCACCTTTAGGCCATTCTGCCAAACTTTGGTGTTCCTTGGGCTTCTACCTGCAGCCTTCTGCTCTTCTCACACTGGACCCTCCCAAGGTGACCACATTCAAATCCATGGCTTCAATCACAACATGAAGTCTAAGAATCCATCGCCTAAACACACGGTCCTAAAGATAGTCCCATATATTTTCTCCTAAGTTTTACAGTTCTACTTCTTATATTTAGATCACTGGTTCATTTTGAGTTGTTTTGTATATGTTGTGAGGTAGGGGTCCACTTTCTTTCTTTTGCATGTGGATATTCATTTAAAGAGATTATTCATTGAAGAGACAATTCTTTACCCATTGAGTGGACCTGGTACCCTTGTCAAAAATCAGCTGGCCATAGATTTGAGGGTTTATTGCTGAACTCTTAATCCTATTCCATTGGTCTGTATGTCTGTCATTGTGCCAGTACAATACTGTATTGATTACTGTAGCTTTGTGATAAGTTTTGAGATTGAGAAGTGTGAGTCCTCCAACTTTGTTCTTCTTTTACAAGATGGTCTGGGCTATTTAGGGTCTTTTGCCCTTCCATATGAATTTGATGATTACCATTTCCATTTCTGCAAAGAAGGCTGTCAGAACTATGATTGGCATTGTGTTCAATCTGTAAACCGCTTTGGGCAGTGACGACATCTTAACAATATTAAAAGTCCTCCAATCCATGAACATGGAATGTGTTTTCATTTATGTATATCTTTAATTTATTTCAGCAATATTTTATAGTTTTCCATGTCAGAGTCCTTTACATCCTTGGTTAAATTTATTCTTCGATATTTTTGCTTTTATTACTATTGGAATAGCTTTATTTTTGCTAAACTCAAGACTGGGATATACAACTACTTACCAGACATATGGACTTAATTATTTAGCAATTTACCAGAACTGCATTTATACTCTCCCCCCACCATCACTGCTTTCCCTTTTGTATTCCCTCTCTGAATCTTGGACCATCCCAGACTCCTCCTTCTCACTAACCTATGACTTCCTACCCTATTGGTTACTAAGCTTTGTGGATTCTTTCTCAAATCTTCCTCCCCTTCTGATTACCACTACCAAATGCCTTTGTTTACTTTGTACCTGGATAACTGCATAGCTTTGGGACAATTTAGTTTTTGCCATTGTCATTTTTTTTGTAGCAAGCAACAGAATACCCTATTTTTTAGTTACTTTTGATTCAGAAGAAGAGTTCACAGATCTTTAGATTAAAAAGTAAGGTGGACAAGTATATAACCTTTCCACAAAGTTCAAACAACATAAAAATATTTCTTAGCCAGTGTGATAAGTTGTCCCTAACTTATTCTCATATTTAACTCAAAAATAACTCCTAATATTCTTCTTTGATTTTCAAGTATTAAAATTTCAGACTAATAAATCTTTTAAATATTTTAAAGACAAATGCTTACAAATAAAGCTACTCAGTAGAAAATAAAATATGGGGCAGGAAGGAATTCACTGAATTCAGGATTCTACGATACAGATATACAACAAAAGCCTGACTAGTTTTATTATTATGTAATCTTTCAGCTATACAATAAGTTCTAGAGACTAAAATAACTAATATGTGCATGTCTTTATATTTTGCTTTACTTGAAGTTTTACTCATATACATACTTTTAATCTTTATTTAAATGGTATCATGTAGCAGTTATCTTCTTTCGGCTCATTTTGTTGTTGTTCAATGCCATTTTTTAGATTCCCATGTTGTTATGCATAGCTCTGGTTCATTATTTTCACTTTGTGAGTAGATCATAGTCTATTTATCCACTTTTTTGATGGACATTTACACATTTTCTTTCTTTGTTTTTAACTGTTTCATTTGTTTGGGTTTCTAAATTTTGTTTTTGCTGTTATCTTCAATATAGCAATTAGTATTCAGATTCACATCTCCTTACATAGGTGCAAGTATTTCTTTAGGGTATGTACCTAGACATGGAATTTCTGGGTAGAAGAGAATGTTCCAATTGATACTGATCAATATGGGGATTCTCTACCCCATGCATGTGGGAAGAGCCAATTATGTGACACCAGGGTTTCAAAGAGAGAAAGAGTTTATTGCCAAGTGCAAAGCAAGGGGATCAGAAGGCCTATGGGCCATAAGTCTGTCTCCCTGAATTGTCAGTGTTCTGTAGCTTTCAAACAAAGGCAGGAAGGCTTAGGACAATGGGGAGGTTAGAGATAGTCTAATCACTGAGCATGCACAGATTGATTACATGCATTGTTTACTTGAGGCTTAAGGTGCAGGTACTGACATCAGGCAGGCCAACTCTGATTAGAACTGCCTTGTTATATCATATGATAACTTAGGAATTAGGATGGTCAGTTCTGGGCTGACCATCAACAAGGGGGCTACATGCAAGGCATCACACTTCAGGGTTATAAACCAAGATAAAGACATATAAGCAGGGCCAGTAATGAATTGTCTTGTTACTGACCAATTTCAGGGTAAGGATTATGCAGTTACAAAGCAGCATCAGAATCAAAGAAACAAGGCCTCTGGGTTACAGTTCAGTGAGTTACAACAGTAACACATATTTGCTTCTAGCTACATTGCAGTGTATCAGAAGTTCAGTAAGTGCCTAAAAATACAATTCAGTGGACTAAAACACACTGTTAATTTCCAGTTATAAATCCCTTATTTTTTTGTTGTTGTTTATTCCTCAGTCTTGAGGGATATTTGGGCAATGACTGTTCTGGCTCCTTCATGCTGAAAGGAGCAACTCTCTCGTGTTCCTAAGGGTTGGAGGAATGTAACTTCTTAGATTACAACTGTACATACTCCTTGACATCAAGTTTTGGCTGGATTATTAATGTTTTTTCTGCTACTCTAGTTTGGTAAGGCTGAGATAATAAGCAGAGACAAGCTTTAAAAATTAGTATGCTTATAATTATCTACAATAATATCATTATACCACTTATAATATGGAGTGGAACTAAGATTCTATTCCTAAGGGAAGCTAGCATTTTTGCTTGAGGCTTTGAATACTGAGGCAATTTGCAATATCTGGCTGAAGTCTCCATGAGAGTAACCTTCAGAGTTACTCCTACCTCTACTTGAAATCTCTTAGCATCAGAAACTTAATTTTATTTCTTTACTCCTTTTGATCAAGATCTTTCTCCGAAAGCATTGCTGACCAATATTTGGTATTAGTCCCACAGGGCCAGGGAGGCTCATACCTGGGAGTCATATCCCACATATGGTGCGGAGGCAATGAGTTTATTTGCAGAGTGTGGCTTACAGCAAGGAAATATTGAGTAATAAGGAAGTTTCCTTGGGGTGACTCTGTGGCATTAATTATGATTAGGCTTAGTTTTTTCATTACAGAAATAAGCTCTATAAGTACAAGCTTTAAGATGGAGGATTTGGTTCATCAGAATATTTCCTTTTATGAGGCAAAGTTTATATATCTCAGAGTTTATTTCCATAGGTCTTCCTGTTATAAGTTTAATAAGTTAACTTTGTTCAAAGTTGCATTCCTCCCTTATGTTTGTTCATTCCTCAACCTTGAGGGTTTTGGGTGATTCCCCCTCTGCCTCAGATTGAGAGGGGGGCTTAGATATTATGGGATAGATGGAAGGAACTGTTTTTCTTGTGGTTGTAGATACTCTATATTTGGGGGGATGGAGTTTGTCCATCATCATCAATTTGCTAGTTGTCCTGGGTAAGTCTAATGAACTGGAGAATAGGTGTTGGTCACAACTCTTCTGAGATTCAGGGCTCAACTGGCATATAAGCAGACTGAAGATTTTAAGTCTCTGAGATTTATATTTAACAGGTATAGTACTAATTATAGGTTCAAATAAAAGGGGTAGAAGAATCATGTGTAGGGAAATTATAAATGAGTCTACCTCTGTTACATTGGGGGACTAGGTTTTCATATATTCCAAGATAAGGTCAATCAACAGGGTGCTGATTTTAAGGCATTATGTGCCTTGCCTATAGTGTCCAGATGGCTTTAGAGTCCTCAGGAACACCCCTAACTGAGGCTTTCTTCACAGTGGCAGTTAGTGAGATCTGCCTGAGACGTGCATAAGTGCAACCTCTGGAATGACCCCCTGACTCATTTTGAAATCTCTTAGCTATAAAAGCTCTTTTGTATTTGAAGTTTCCCCCTTTTGGTCAAGGTCTTCTTCCAAATGTGTCACTGATTGGTGCTTGGTATTAATGCCTTGGTGCCAGGGAGGCTCATCCCAGGAGTCAGGTACATGCCAGTATATTTATTTCCTGGTTTGGCTTAGAGAGAGGTCACATTTGAGTAACAAGGAGGTTTTCAGGAGGTAACTCTTAGGCAATAGATACTATTAGGCTAAGTTTCAATTTTATAAGAATAAGGTTCATATTCATATGCATAAATATTGAGGGCTTGCAAACTTATTTACAGATTCAATGCAACACCAATCAAACTCCCAACATCTTACTTTACAGAATTAGAGAAGGCAATTACCAAATTCATTTGGAAGGGTAAGTGCACCTAAATAGCCAAAAGCATTCTAAAAAATAAGAGTGACATGGGAGGAATTTCACTGCCTGACCTTGAAACATATTACAAAGCTACAGTGGTCAAAACAGCATGGTACTGGCATAAAGATAGACACATCGATCAGTGGAATAGAATTGAGAACCCAGAAATAAACCCTCACTTATATAGTTAACTGGTTTTTTACAAACCTACCAAGTCCATGCTAACAGAAAAAAACAGTCTCTTCAACAAATGGTGTTGGGAGAACTGGATATCTATAACCAAAAGAATGAAAGAGGACCCCTATCTCACCCCCTATACAAGAATCAACTCAAAATGGATCAAAGATCTAAGTATAAAAGCCAGGACCATAAAACTACTAGAAGAAAATGTAGGGAAACATTTTCAAGACCTTGTAGTAGGTAGTGGTTTCTTGGACCTTACACCCAAAGCATGTACAACAAAAGAAAAAATAGATAAATGGGACCTGCTCAAAATTCAACACTTTTGCACCTCACAGGACTTTGTCTAAAGGGTCAAAAGGCGGCCAACTCAAAGGGAAAAAATATTTGGAAATCACATATCTGATAAGGGTTTAATATCCAGGATATACAAAGAGATGTTACAACTCAACAATAAAAAGACAAATGGCCCAATTAAAAAATGGGCAAAAGACTTGAATAGACAGTTCTCCAAAGAAGAAATCTAAATGGCAAAAAAAAAAAAAAAAAAAACACATGAAGAGGGAACCAGCTGTGGCTCAATTGGTAGGGCCCTGGTTTACCACATGGGAGGCCCGGATTCGGTTCCTTGGACCTCCTTGAGAAGGCAAGCCGCCGCGGAGAGGGCAAAAGCTGCTGGGGAGTGGGCAAAAGCCGCCAGGGAGCAGGCAAGCCACTGCCCAGTGAGCTGACTCGGCAGGATACCGCACCAGGGGGAGACAAACAGACACAGAAAAACACGAAAGCAAGATGAACACAACAAGCACAAGCAGCAAGGGTGGGGGGGTATATAAAAAAATAAAAAATAAATCTTAAAAAAAAAATACATGAAGATATTCTCAACATCACTCGCGATCAGGGAAATGCAAATCAAAACTACAATGAGATATCATTTCACACCTATCAGAATGGCCACTATTAAAAAGACAGAGAACTATAAGTGTTGAAGAGGATGTGGGGAGATAGGAACACTTATTCACTGTTGGTGGGAATGCAGAATGGTACAGCCACTGTGGAGGACTGTTTGGCAGTTCCTAAAGAGGTTGAACATAGACTTGCCACGTGACCCTGCAATACCACTACTGGAAATATACCCAGAAGAACTGAGAGCAGTGACATGAACAGACATCTGCACACTGATGTTCATAGCAACATTATTCACCATTGCCAAAAGTTGGAAACAACCCAGGTGTCCATCAACAGACTAATGGATAAACAAACTGTGGTCTATTCACACGATGGAATATTGTGCAGCTGTAAGAAGAAATGAAGTCATAAAGCATATGACAACATGGATGAACCTGGAGGACATTATGTTGAGCGAAGCAAGCCAGACACAAAAGGACAAATACTGTATGAATGCATTACTATTAACCAAATATATTGTGTAACATTGTTTGATTCAAAAAAAAATTTTATATGTATCCAGTACATTTAATTGAGAAATGTATATATTTATTCATCTGTGTTTACTTTTTAGTTTTTAATTGTTTATATTTACAAGTATTAAATGTACAAAATAAAGTAAAAAAAAAGAAAAAATATTGAGGGCTTGGCATTTAGGTCTGTTTCTTTTTATGTAAGTTTAAATGAGGACAATTTGCTTTCTAAAATGACTGGATTTTATATTAAGGCCTTGTAAAGTTTTTTGATTATTGTTTCAGAAAGCTTGAGAGAATAGCAGGAATTCCCCAGATGAGGAAGTTTATAGTTCTGTACTTTATTTTCCTAGTCCCTCAAAGAGCTTTATAAATACTTTTTCATTTTAAGTCCAAAACAGTTTGAAATGCATCAAGGTATTATTACATTATCCTGTACAGAATACTAAGATCTCATTATTTTAGGTTGTTCAAATAAACTGACCAGGTAGGTTAAATTAGATTGTGTGCCACAGAAAGTTCAGATTTTGGATAAAATAAATGTCTCCTTCTTGGTCTCACATAGAAATTCAAGTCCTAAAATACAGAAAATATTTCTCTTTACCTTTTCTTCTGATTCATCTTAGCCCTAAGCAGATCAGTCCCGATCTCTTCATCTGCTTCTTCAATAGTTGTTGCACGGAGTCGTCTTCTAGAATTAATGAAGCTTTTTCAGTACTTCCAGAGCTGGAGAGCGCTAGCTCTGAGTCTCAGGTGTCACACAGATAACCTAACGTTCCAGGGAGCTACAAGGTTACCCACAAAGAGCAAAGCACTTCAAAATTTAAAAATAGCAACTAAAGCCCAGGAACAAATGTGGCTGCTGCAAGAGCTTATAATCTAGGTTATAATTTCTCCATGAACATTTTCCAAATGAAGTCAATTCCAGAAACAAAACATTTGACAATTAACTTATATTAAGGTTATTAACCACAGACCATAGCAGAAGTTTTTCCTGTTTCTCTTTCACATTTTTACTAGGGTTAGTTAGTTAACAGGTAACCTCTGGTCCTGTCCACGAGGTGTGATGTCAGCCCATGAAGCATGGGGCAACCTGAAAGCTAGGTGGGTGGGCAGTGGTAATGCCCCTCTCCGCCCTTCCCTCTTTGCTGGCTGTATTCTGATAACACAGATGTAGCAGTTTGGTATTATTTATGAATTCAAAAAATAGATATTAGATTATGATTGTAAATTGGTCTGTTCCTCTGGGTACATTAGATTGTACTGGGTTCAGGGATTTCACTCTTAAATTATGATTAAGGCTTTGATTGGGACACGTCTAGGATGTGAGCGGGACTCACAGAGAAAACGACAAGGCAGAGGAGTTAGTTGGAGTTTTAATGCTGGAGCCTGGGGAAGTAAATACACAGAGAAGCAGATATGTGAGGAAAAAGAGAAGGCTCCAGGAAGAGAGATGAGCCATTTGCCTGATAGCCTACAGCTGACCTTTTGGAGAGACCACAGCAGCTGAGCCCAGAGGGGAACAAGCACTGGGAAAGAGATGAGACTTATCCTAGCCCACAGCTGATATTGGAAGAAGCTGGGACCACAGAGCCAAGAGAGGAAGAGGGAGGCTGAATCCTTGCAGATGTGGGCAGCCATCTTGCTCCAACACGTGGCAACAGACTTTGGTGAGGGAAGTAACTTATACTTTATGGCCTAGTAACTGTAAGCTTCTACCCCAAATAAATATCCTTTTATAAAAGCCAACAGATTATTGGTATTTTGCATCAGCACCCCTTTGGCTGACCAATACAACAGCCTTTGGGTGAGTGTGCTGTAAGCTGCCCCTTCTTAACTTGCCTGTATGACTAGCAAGTTAATGCTAGTCTGCAGGCCATTGCCTCAGTTTCTCTTACTTGGTGGTGTTTGTGTGGCTTCTTAGGTTTTTCTGCCCCCTTCCTTTATAGGACCCTATTCTATCCTGCCTCAAATCCCCCCTGACAGAGTTGTATACCTTCAATCTTAAGGGAGACTTGAAGTGTCAAGGTCATTTTTCTGTAGCTACTCCCTGCTTGTTAGGGATTGTAGTCCCTACCTGTCAGAATGTAGAACTTCTTACTACACTGCTGGGGTGTATTAGTCAGCCAAAGGAGCGCTGATGTAAAATACCAGAACTCTGTTAGCTTTTATAAAAGGTGTTTATTTGGGGTAGAAGCTTATAGTTACCAGGCCCTAAAGAGTCCAACTCAAGGTACCGTACTTTCTCACCCAAAGTCCTTTGCCACACTTTGATGCAAAATGACTGGTGATGTTTGCAAGGGTTCAGACTTCCTCCTTCCTCTTAAGACTCTGTGGGCCCAGCTTCTCCTGAGCTCAGCTATAGCCTCACATAAGGCTCATCTCATTCCCCGGGGTTCATTTCTTTCTGAACTCAGCTGCTATGGTCTCTTCACGAGGTCAACTGTAGACTATCAGGCTCATCTCTCTTCCCAGGACCTCTGCCATGTCTAATGAGCTGTCTCTATTCCTCTGTGTTCTCTGTGTGTATCTTCTCTGTGGGTCTACTTCTGTGTGAGAGTCTGTTTTATCAGCCCACCAAAGGGGCTGGGACTCAACACCCTCATGACATGGCCGAATCAAACCCCTAATCCTAATTTAATTAAGTAAACATATACCTTTGAATTTAATACAATCAAAGGGTATCATGCCCAAAGGAACAGACCAGTTTACAAACATAATCAATATTTCTTTTTGGAATTCATCAATAATATAAAAACTGCCACAAACTGCAAATTAGTGTTATATTTAAAAGATCTCTTTGAAGGTTATTTTTGACTGTTTTAACCTGTACTTTGATCACACAGCTTCACACAAGAATTTTGGTTTTTTTTCTTTTCTTTTTTTTTTTCCAGTGATTGGCTTATGTCTAAATTGTTCCCAGTGCTTAAAAATACAATCTACAACATTTTTTTTTCTTTAGGGCTTCGCTTATTTCCCATTTCGATTTTGACAGACCTCAGATGAGCAACACAAATTGCAGAATATACTCACTGAAGTTACTGAAGTCTTAGGGAATACTGGTTTCTCCCATGACTTGCTGCTTTTAGGATCTCCTGCACTCAAGGTGGGAGGCCCTACACTTTCCAGTCCTTGGAGATAACAGGACTTCGGCGGCCGCTGGACTGGAGGAGTGTACATCCAACCCTGAAGGACAAGGATTTCACCAGGAAGCATTTTCTTCAAAGGTTGTGCAGTCCTTCCGGGTTCTTTCCTAGAGTAGGTAAATTAGAGTCCACACTTAGGCAGTCACGAGAGAAAGCAGGGTTATTAACTCCAGTGGAAGGACGGGAGAAGCAGTATCTTAACCTTGCCTTCTCCCGAGCCGTGGGGGAACGGAAGTTTTAATGGATTCAAACAAAGAAGACACTATTATAAAGTTGAAGCCAGTTCTGAAATACCCACAAGCAAAGGCAAACTCAGTTTAGAATTACCATCACAATATCAAGTGTAGGCTAAATCCCCTTAGTTATAGCAATTTTAGATGTGATCTTTTTGCTGTTTTATAATATAAAGGCATCTATGTAATGGTCGTGTTTTAACTTTCAGTTAGTATTCTTAGTATATTTACTTAAACACAAACTGGGCACTTTTGTTTATTAGCTAAGCAATTAAAACTATTTTATTAGGAACAGTAATGTTGCTAAGTTTTCCTGCCTTTCTAGCAGTTGAACTAATTCCAAATGGTTTATTTTATCAATCAAATCCAATTGCAAGATAGAATGGAAATTTTTAAACTTTTAGGTTACCTTTCACTGCTATTCAATTTGTAACAGGCGAACCCCAAATCTCACTTACGAGCTCTTAAGCATGAGCAGACTGACAATTAAAATAAGCACAAATTAGAACAGGAGAAAGACTTTTATACTCTTACTTAGCTTAGGGAGAAAACTGACTTTAGAATCATTTTCACAAAGCTCCCAGTGTTTGCCCAGGGAAGAGACTTCCAGCTGAAACTCTCAGCTTCCTTCCTCCAGGAAAATCCCTGGGCAGCAGCTAAGCGCGGAGTAGGGGGCTCAAGGAAGCCCCACCCCCGAGGAGACAGGACTTGGGGCTGCATTTTCATTTGCTAACTATTGCAAGGGTTAAAATTCTGCGGGGTGGGGGATTGGGGGGGCCTTCACAGCTTCCTCCCTGAGGCAGCACTGCAAACAGCCTAGGTTCAGATCCCCTTCCACTCCCCTTATCAGGTACAACGCAGATGAGAGAGGCGTGGAGTGGCAGGTCAGGTGGGCCAAGCGGCTTCTATGTTAACGAGCTTACCTGCCACATCAAGGGTCACCTGATGCTCCTCCAGGTGGACAGTTTGCAGCGTTGTCCAGGGAGCCATGCCTGACTCAGGCCCTGACAGCCACTGGCAGCAAGGCAGCTTGGGGCCAGGGCCCTGCCTCTCCACACTCTCGGGTTCCTGCTGATGTGGAAGCCTGAATTTCCGGTGGCCCTGAGGTGACAAGGGTGCCTTCAATGGAGACAAGCTTTTTGCTTGTCTCTCTTTACCTGCTTCCTCTTGGCAGCACATTTTCAATTGTTGAAAGCTGTGAAGGCTGCTTTTAAAAGGGAGTTAATGGGAGCTTGGGGACCCAGGGAAAGTTTTTGCAGCTTCTTACCAATATCTGAGGCAGACTGGCTAATAAAGTGAGTTTTTAGGAGGATCTGTCCTTTTCTAGTCAGGATCTTTTGTTCTGCCTCTGAGTAATTTCCCTGCGCTTATCATAATTGATGGCTTTGGTGGTGCATTTTCTCATCCCTTTTAGGAGACATGTGACCACGTGGTCTCTGGCCCTTAGGTCTGCCTGTTCTCTCCTTTATTATTACCCAGGTCTAACTTGAATTCGGGGCCCCACACAGAGGTTACTCCTGGCTGATCTCACAGCCCTGTGGTGCGGCAGGAAAGGATCAGCTTTTTCTCTCTCTTTCTTTTAATCCCTTGCTGGATGTTTTGGTCAGCCAAAGGTGTGCCTTTTGAAATATATCAAATATTGGTCGGCCTTCATAAAGGGTATTTATTTGGGGTAGAAGCTTACAGTTACCAGGCCACAAAGCATAAAGTTCTTCCCTCACCCAAGTCCACGTGTTGGA